>OX463844.1:46395586-46681799 GCA_949825065.1 Odontocerum albicorne | reverse complement strand
AAATAAATATTCAGAGATACACGAGAGCAAAACTTATTAATCAACACAAACATCCTCACACCTCCTGAACATCAATACATCTTCTCATTGAAATAATTGGATAACTCCACTGCTAGCCTTCAAATTATTAAAGATCGATTTAACCATGGTATTATCTCAGTCTCTCGCATGATTGAAACATTATTGTGTTTTATTGTGTAACAATTTCATTGTATAACATATTGTGCAACCTAGCGGGTATATTGTCATAAAACAATATCTTTCAGCCAACCAGAATGATGTTAAAGAGACTTCCTTTTTAAATAATAGGTTTCAACGGGATTTGAACCCGTAACCTCCGAGTTGGTAAACAGGCATCTTACCAACTAGGTCACGGAGGTGGTCATTTTTATTGCCGCTATATATTTGTTTTTGTCTATCATGAATTGCTTATTATTTCTACAAGCCCAAACTAAGTCCAAGAGGTTGCTTGATACATGGTAATAAAATTGCCAGGTAATTGTATTTACAAGGAAAGTGAAATAAAATTTAAAACAATTCTTTGTCAACCAAATATCAACTTATAAACCAATCAGCAAGCATTTATCATATTCTATTCAAAACTATTTGAACTAACGTCAACATGATAACTTGAAAGTTACTTAAACTTGGAAAAAAGTATATTAAAAATATTTTTAAAACGGGTTGTTACTCTTCACTTACTGTTTGGAAAAGTTTAACTCGTTATTTTTTATATTTTTCCTAAGTAATTAACAAACGAGTTTCACTCAAGATATTTTCTAAATAAAAGTGTAAAACATATTTAACTTCAAGTAAATTTTTTCAAAAAAGGTAATTTTCATGAGACAGGGTGGTGTAAACTGAAATATTGCATAATTCAAAGAAAGACTTCGTTAATAATGAAAAATACAGTGCTTTGCGAATGCAACGCCGATTCACAAAGTCATATAAATTGCACAGAGAACAACAGGAAAGCCTTTTGAATTGAAGGCTTACGTGAAATATTTAAATTTTACAGCTTTACCTGAAGAGGCCGGCATAATATGTTTGTTACTTGCAGGTGGACCGAAGTAAAGTTTCGTTTTGAATTATTTAGTATCTTGAGCCTTTAAATAAAACAAAGTTTTAGAAAATAACGAATTGCAAAATATTGTTTTGTATTAAAAGACGACATCCGTGGTTCAATGGTAAGATGCACGACTTCCGATCCGGGGATTGCGGATTTGATTCCCGTTGCACAGCAGTTTTTTTTTAAATTGGTCTGGATTTCATTAAGGCATGTTTCATATCGTAGGCTTAATACTAAAACTAGGTAACTCGAAATTTGTCGGTTTTGAGTTATTAACATCAATGGGTCGCTCATCGAAGGAGCTTTCTAATGCTATAAATAGGTATCTTAGAATATTGTTTCTCATCTGAGTTATTTAGCATTTTCATAATAAGATAAGTCGTAAACGTGGGAACAAAATAATGCTTAAAGTAGATATCTGATGTTCATATAACTTACGATCTATTGAAACCTGCTTTATTAGTTTCACAAAAAATATTAGCGCGATACCTCATAATTAAAGAGGAGTTTCCAGACAAAAGGACCTCGAAACTAAGAACGCCATTTTCTCAGAATAGATAATTTTGAGATGCCTAGTTATAGAATTGAGACCAAGATATATTTTCTGGTTCATTGGAAGAGATTGTCCCATGGCAATAAGTTCGTCACTGTTACATGTTATGCAATTCATTATGTTAGATTTATTGACGTATAAACAACATTATGTATTAACAAATCAGAAATATGTTAAACAAGCTTTAAATGAAAAACCAAACTGCAACCATTCTCTGAAAAATTTCTGTACCACCGACAATTGAATTCGAAGCCCCTGAGTTTAAATTGAATCCACAACCCCCTGTGTTGACATAAGTTGTGTGTAAAAACAGGAAGGTAGTGGCTGCGGTCAACAGATTAGGTACTTTCTCACATTTAGACGTATTTGAAAAACACATTTACTTAACTTATGTTATATGAATTTGTATCGGGATATTTTTTATCTGTCAATTTTACTGGTTTTAATCTTTTAAAGCTCTTTGTAATTTATTTTTAACAAACACTGTTTATTCCACTTTTTTTTTTTTATGACGGTATAAACCCTACCGGGTTTCAAGGCTTTCACCTCATCTTCAGGGGAGCGCAAACAAGACTAAATGCTGTTCGGACTGGTACCGATATAGACACTTCAACGGTTGGAGGCGGGAGGGGTGAGGGGAAGGCTAGGTATTATTTCGGCCAAGAGCGGGGGAGATTTTGGGGAAATAACTATTCAACAGATGCTCTGATCTGTATATTGACTTAGAAATTTCTAGGGCCTCCAATCTGTCCAATCTATTTCCGTTGTCGCTAATATGTAAGAATTTGGCATCATTGATAGAAAAAAGTATGATTCTCACGGTGACAATGATTTAGCCATTTCAGAATAAATTAGAGGATTTGTTAAGGCAGATTGGTGTTCACGAAATCTCTTTTCAAAAGATCTTCCTGTCTTTCCTATATAGAAATTATCACAGTCAGCACATAAAAGTTTATACACACCGCTGTTGTTAAGTATTCCATTTTTGCCTTTCCCATTAAATAAGAGTTTCCGGAGATTGAAGTTAGTGTAAAAAGCTGGCTTTATGTGACTTGGAATATTTTTGGTTATTTCATTTGATATATTTTTTTATAAATAGGACTTTGCTCCATTTATAGGTATGCTTATAGGTGTCGTTAAATATATAATCTTTTATGAGTTTCTTTTTTGTTTTGTTTTTTAAAAGTGAATCAATGAGGCTTCCAGGATAGCCATTATTTGTAGCAATTTTTTTGATGGTTATTAATTTCCTTTTTTAAAATTGTCGTCGGTTAATGGGACACTGAGCAATCTATGAAGCATACAGTTAAAGGCGGCGAATTTATGATTATTAGGATGGTTAGAAGTTGCTGGAATTATGGAGTCTGAATAAGTATTTTTCCTATATATATCAAAGTCAAATGTGCCTTTTTTCCGAGATAATGTTAGGTCCAAGAAATTTAATTTTCCGTCCTGTTCTGTTTCTAATGTAAATTTTATAAAACTTTCTATTGAATTTAAATATTTAAGAAAATGGTGTAATTGTCTATCGGTACCCGTCCAAACACAAAGAATGTCATCTGCATACCTAAACCAGCACAGAACATTTTTGGTTAGCTTAAAATTACTCCTAAAGATACATTTTTCAAAATTTTTCATTTTTCAAAGCCTTTAACTGTATGCTTCATAGATTGCTCAGTGTCCCATTAACCGACGACAATTTTAAAAAGGAATTAATAACCATCAAAAAAATTGCTACAAATAATGGCTATCCTGGAAGCCTCATTGATTCACTTTTAAAAAACAAAACAAAAAAGAAACTCATAAAAGATTATATATTTAACGACACCTATAAGCATACCTATAAATGGAGCAAAGTCCTATTTATAAAAAATATATCAAATGAAATAACCAAAAATATTCCAAGTCACATAAAGCCAGCTTTTTACACTAACTTCAATCTCCGGAAACTCTTATTTAATGGGAAAGGCAAAAATGGAATACTTAACAACAGCGGTGTGTATAAACTTTTATGTGCTGACTGTGATAATTTCTATATAGGAAAGACAGGAAGATCTTTTGAAAAGAGATTTCGTGAACACCAATCTGCCTTAACAAATCCTCTAATTTATTCTGAAATGGCTAATCATTGTCACCGTGAGAATCATACTTTTTCTATCAATGATGCCAAATTCTTACATATTAGCGACAACGGAAATAGATTGGACAGATTGGAGGCCCTAGAAATTTCTAAGTCAATATACAGATCAGAGCATCTGTTGAATAGTTATTTCCCCAAAATCTCCCCGCTCTTGGCCGAAATAATACCTAGCCTTCCCCTCACCCCTCCCGCCTCCAACCGTTGAAGTGTCTATATCGGTACCAGTCCGAACAGCATTTAGTCTTGTTTGCGCTCCCCTGAAGATGAGGTGAAAGCCTTGAAACCGGTAGGGTTATACCGTCATAAAAAAAAAAGTGGAATAAACAGTGTTTGTTAAAAATAAATTACAATGTCTTTAAACCTCCACAACGTTAATGCCTTAACTATAAACAACATTTTAAAGCTCTCTTGAAGATACTGTGTTCTCTAAACTGCCGTATGTAAATTATCCTTTTATTATTTAACTTTTGTTAATCTCTTAGTATCCTATATGTAGGAGTCCTCATCATCATCATTGTCAACCAGGGTTGATCCACTGCTGGATGAAGGTCTCCCCAAGTTGACTCCGAATAGTTCGGTTTTTTACTCGTTGATGCCATGTGATGCTACCATACTTCCTAATTTCATCTATCCATCGTACCTTCGGTCTTCTTCTGGGCCTTTTAATGCCTCTTGGGTACCATTGGACTATTTCGGATGTCCATCGGGTGTCTAACATTCTGGCTATGTGTCCTGCCCATTGCCACTTCATTATAACGTCTTCTACCTTTGTTATATTGCGAATCCAGGTGTTTCGTTTACGGTCTCTTTTAGTATATCCCAACAAGCATCTCTCCATACCCCTTTGTGCGGTCCGGATCTTTTGTGTGTTCTTTACTGTAAGCGTCCATGTCTCGCAGCCATACGTAAGTACTGGGATAATACACTGGTTGTAGATCCTTTGCTTCAATGATATTGTTCAAACGTCCAAATAAGCTCCACGCTAGTTTTGTCCTTCATGCTATTTCCTCCAATATGCCACCTACAAAGGAAACAACTTGGCCCAGATACACATATTCCTGGACAAGTTCTAGTGGCTTTCCATCTACGTTTATTAGTTTTGGGGTAGCAAAGCTGTTCATCATATATTTGGTTTTTGAAATATTAATTTTTAAACCAATTCCTTTGCTGACCTCTGCCAATTCTTGCAGTTTGTGCTGAAGATCATTCGGGTTTTGTGAGATACTAACGATATCGTCTGCAAATCATATATTTGGTTTTTGATATATTAATATTTTAACCAACTTCTTTACGATATGTATATGACCCAAATAGATAATTTATATAAAAAAAATTACCCCAATTTTCCGAGAAGGTTAAGAGCGTTGACATGTTATTGAATGTATGAAAGTGGTTCCATGGAAATGAAGACATAATGAAAATAATAATGCACAGTTTTAGTACCGCTTTAGTATGCCTTGCCTCAACGAGAACTAGTATGAAATTTATTATATTATAAGACAGGAATTTCCCACATTTTTCTCCCAGTTTTTCTTCAGAGAGGAATTCAGGAAATAAATACAATCAAATTTTCATACAAACGTTTTGATTAGAATATTTCTACAAATTTTAATATTATAACTTAAACATTTTTTATAACTTTAAAATATAATTTAATATTCTTCTAACAAACTTTAAATAGACTCAGTTTGATCCCTTCAACACTTAAGTTGTTCAACACTAGAAGTACGATGTCACTCAGTGCCAAAGATGGAAAGCAAAGCGTCTCTTTTTCCGACGACGACATACCTGGGAGTGAAAAAAGTAGAAAAAAGTACCTAAAGTTCGTTGCACCGGGATGAAGTTTATAATTTTTTCTGCTAAGGGGTAAAGTGTCCACTAGCAATTGTTGTAATTTATCCACACAAAAAACAGTTCTCCCCATATCTCATTAATCCTGGCGCACACTACGTGTAGTTACCCGTTAGCCCGATACACTTCCATCATGCATCATTAATTGCAGCCCCCAGCACGGATGTGCAATTTGTTAATGAGGTGTCCATTTCCGTGCATCATGCCACTTAGGGATGATAAGTTACATCGGCGCGATGCAACATGATGGATATATGAATTAATTTTTTCTACTTTACTGAAATTAATTATAACACATTTTCATTCTGTATTTAGTATTATTTTATGATATATAACACTTTCGTTATATACAGTACAACCTAGAGGGTTTAATACCATGTGAAAATATCTTTCAAACACACAGAAATATGTTGATAAGGTCATAAGTGTTAATCAAACTGGAAGGATTTTTTAAAAATATGAGTTCCAAAAGGAATTGAATCCATAACATTTTAATGATTGAATTTTATTGAACCAACTAGATCATTGAGATCATTGTCATCAACTAAGTATCAGTATTAAGTACGCATTTGCAGTCATTTTTTTCCTTCGAATGAAAAATATTCGCATATTATATATCATTATAAATATTGAAGTTGTGGTTTTTAGATTTTAAAAACATGTTAATACACTCATTAAAAATATATTTATCTTTAAAAAAAAAACACTTCAACGTTTGTCCAAATATGTTGATAAAGTAATACGTCTATGGGGAAACCGATCAACGATATTTATTTTTATTCCGTTGATTACGCATGTGTACAAAGCGATGGCTGAACTATTTAAACTTTCCCTTCCTGTGCTAAAAAAACAGCGCGTTCCGGTGCTGTGTATTCAATACACATGTAATAATGAGCTATTTAAAATCGGAAAAATAAGAATATGCATAGCCAATCGCTTAAATTAATTAAATTTGAAGTCAAAAGTGATAATAATTGAAATTTAATTGCTGAAAACATGAAAAAAAACATCGGCCGACGTTCACAAAACGGATGAAGAGACCACCTCTAATGAATGTCCTGGAGCTACTGAGAGCTGAGACTTGACTCGGTCTCGGACTGGTGTACCTCGAAGGAAGAAACACAATTGCGAACTGAGATTCTATTTCTTTCGTTCCCATATACCGAAGTAGAGTGAGAGTGAGACGTGAATAGCGTTGCTTCCTCACCCATAGCGGTTTTTTATAATGAATATACCTACATCGCACACTGGCACATGTTTGATTGTATTAGTGAATTTATACTCGATTTTCACAAAATATCTCTGATGTGGTCAATAAGTGCTAATTATTATTAATATAATTTTTTCATTCAATGCGTAAATGTATTACGGAGGAATAACTAAAATCTGAACCCAGTATTTATAATATTTATAGAGATATTAAAGTTTTTAAAAGTCATGTGCACTTGTTACACATCACAGGGAAGGAAGAGTTAAACAAAGGTTTTAATACGTTTTTTTAATAAGTCCAGGGCATTAAGGAGTAATGCTGAATTAAAAAAGTTTTTTTTTGGCTGAGCTGAGAGCCTATGCACACAATAACTATGCAGCCTGGAGTGAAAGTGAAAGGAAGATAGATTAATCATTGTAAACACATTGACAACATTACCTTCTTGAAGTCAATAAGGTTAAACACTTATTATGATGTAGTATTTTCGCGAATGATGGCAGAGTTACGACATATATTTGACGAGTTCCTCGCGGGAAGCACAAACGCCTGTGATCTGATCTGTAGCATTCCTTTGTGTATTTTACGTAATGTTTAGTTTATCTCCTTTATTTAATGAGTCTCCTTAAGAGTAATGACTATTATTTATTATCAGAAAATTACTTGAATGTCATGTTTACTTGGTGGTGTAGTCAAATATCAGTGGTTCTAAACAAAATATGCGTTTAAACTTAGAAATTAGAAAACGCCGAAATTGTGCCGCGCACAGGATTCGTGGAATTTGATTTTTAACGCGGTGTACAGGTTAATGGTTGTAGCGATTAGAATCTAAGTCAACGGGACCCTTAAACATATATTCTCGAACCGGACAGTGTCTTAATCTGTAAAGGCGATACTGCATCCATAGGCGGTATCCGTACCTAAACCAGTATTTTAATCTAACTTTGATGTATCGAAATGAAACGTGGGTGTGGCATAAGGCTGAAAGAAGCCGAATAAATGCTGTATAAATACGTTCACTGTGCCAAATACACGGGACTACAATGTATGATGGAAACAGAATGAATATGAGCTTAAGGCTGATATGTTAGTAAAAAGAAGAGCATCCTGAGATGATTTGGGCATGTACTCGTAGATGGATGAAGAAAAACTACCAAAACAAATATATAGTGGAAATGTGACAAAACGGCGTGGTAGAGGAAGACTATGGAAATATGAGGGGAGGTCAATAAATTCGCGGAATGAAGGGGTTAAGGGAGAGGGTGGTAGTGCGCATGCGCATGTTCTGATAATATGACTTATTATTAGTATAAAACTTCGAGGTAAGAAATATATGGACGATGAAGAAGTCATAAGTGCAATTTCGGTTTATTTTGCGGGCAATAGCCAATTTTTTTTCATGGGTATAAATAAGATTATTGAAAGATCTGAAAAATGCATAAGAGTTAATGGTGAATATATTGAAAAGAAAAATAATAAAAAATGTTTATGCCCCCTTTTCCTCTTCATTCCACAAAATTTATTTACCTCCCCTCGTATGATAAGATTATGTGATTATATTATATTTTGAAAAGACACCTAAAATGTCAGAGAAATCGTAGGATTTGTATGAGACGGTCTATGGATGTAGAATAAGTAAAATATGCGTGTCGAGATAGGAAAGTCAGGCACTCTTTGGTCACTGCCTGCGTTGACAGGGAAATTGTGTAACAGTGTATAATTATCACGTAAATTAATATTTCGAATAAGAGTGAGATTGGCCAATTAGATTTAATAATCAATAATATTGTTGGGCAATCCTATTGGTTTGGTTTCATACTCCTTAAAAACATTTTTTTAATGTTCATACTAAGTAACTTTGCAGGTAAATTGTCTTTTTCTACTGTTTCATTAGGCTAATTGCCTTGTCTGAGACTTGAACCTTTTACTTAGTTTTAAACAAATTTAAAATGCAAGCATAAGTAAGGGCAATGGTTCAGAATGTCCGAGAGAAGTGTGTTAAGACCAAATAATTGATATATTTAAATAAGGGTGGTAAAGAAAGTAGTAAAAGAAACAGAAAGGGAAAATGTTTGGATGTGGAAGTCAAAGGTTACATAATTTGAAAGGAACTTTAGCGCTCTATTATCTCTTCCTATCGCAACAGGGAAATAGCGAGATGTTATATGTACATATCTACTAAAGGGACTAGCGACAATTATTATTTAACTTTCTTGTTTCATTTATACATTAAAATCCGTTTTGAGAAAAAATAAAGTATACAATTAATTTTTAAATAACAGTATTATTATAACAGTGACCAATAATACATTTAATGTCACGACTAATTAACATAAAAATAATTAGTAAATATAATAATAAAACACACTTTCCACTTTTGATAACGGCTAACCATCTAATTGCCGTCGTTTTTCGATAATCGCATGAAAAGGGTTTTTCTACTTGTCGAAATCGCCCAAACCCGGAAGCGATCCGCCCCTGCGCTCACACACTATCCCATACACATTCATACATGTTCAAACACACAGAGCAAACCACACTGAATATTAAATTCCTAACGAAAAATATAATCTGCTGACCTATCTCCACGTATTTTCAGATATTTCATTACGTAGCATGAATATAATGTGTCCGTTACCGGCAAATTATGAAACCGGCCGATCTACATAATTTCTTGGCGAATATCCTCGGGTACAAAGATACGAGTATTTATAAGATAAAATTCACAAAGAAGATATCTTAAGATGTTGGTATCAAATATCCCGTGATATTGCAAACGATGGTGCTTCTGTTTTCTCATACAATTTTTTAGACGTGAGTTGAATATGTAAGAAGTATTATATTAGTACTAACCCAGTTTCGCTATAAAATTGTCCATCACAAAGTGTTCAAATTTACATTTTTAATATTTTTCTCCTTCGTCATGTATTTGATGCTGAAGAATGCTACCCACAATTTTTTTAACATATTCATGTGGTTTTCTTGGGAATAACAGTGCGGTGGTTTCGCATTACCTTTCACACCGCAGTGGATGTTGGGAACTGTAGACATATTGCATATATATGTGCTCTGCTGCGTTGGGTAAAGTACTAAGTCCCAGATGAAATGTGCACTTGTGGATATCGAATGGTGTCAGGAGTGTTGTAGAAATGTTTTGAGATATAGAGAGTGGCCACTGAAATACTGAATGATATAAAACAATTTCTCGCAGGAGGTCCATCGTCACCCTGGCAGTATCCGCAGGAGCTTCATCCTGTTTGAACCATACCTCCTGGTTATCTTCAACCGCTGGGCGTAAAAATGTTCAAGCATTCTCCTCCTCTGGTTGACCTTCCTCATTTTCAAAGAAATAGGAGCCGATAACTCTTTCAGCCATAACACCGCACCAAACAGTTCGTTTTTGAGAATGCAATTGATGCTGATGTAATTCCCTGGGGTTCTCAGTACCCCAAAATATGCAGGTTTGTTTGTTGATGTACCCGTTTAAAGGAAAATGGGCCTCATCACGCATTATCAAGTTGTTCAAAAAGTTGTGGTTATCTCTGACTGGGCGTTGAAATCAAATGACGTACTGTCTAACTTGTAAAAATGTGTATCTACGACATGTGTCTATAATCTGTAAAAAATAGATTGAAAATTAACAAGTCATGACTTTCTCAAACCCTTCAGTATTTCAGTGGCCACCCTGTTCTAATGTGCATTGCAGTTGGAAAGAATAAGAAAAGAGGATAGAGAAAATCTAGTACCAACACTAAGAAGGCGTCATACATGAAATAAAAACACTCAAATATTAATTGAATAGCGTTGTATAAGCTAAACAGTATTGAACAAACGTGACTTATAAAGCAAAAAGCCTTGAACTTGAGGCCCAGAATAGTGTTTAAGGGATAAAGGTATTTGGAGAGAGTTGGTTAAACAGACTTCAACCCCCAAAAGCAAAGATGCCACGAATGATGATAACATGTTAGTCATAGTATATTTAAATCAATTTTAGTTTAGTTTTAATATTAAAATCTGAGTAAACATATGATATTCACACAAATGAAGAGGCCAAGAAATTTTTCGGTTTTATCTACAAAGTTCGGCGTCAAGTTAAACTTTCTACTATCATACAATGGATTTAAATCCAAGATCAACAGTATCCTTATAAATGTGAAAATAGTTAAAGTTACTAGCTAAAAGACAGGCATCGATTGGTTTCGCTTAAGTTAAGGTTTGTTAACATTTAAATGATTGACTTCTAAGGTGAAAAACATTAGAAATAGGAAATCAAAATAACAAATTTGAAAGACAAAAAATTACGAACATTTTTTGATCTCTACTTTTGGGTATAATGGGCTTATCAAACGCAAGCCTGAAACAACATAATAAAACATCAAAAATTAAAAAATACAAGTCTTTTTTTATAAGAAATGGTTTTAAATTTATAATGATTAATTTTAAATTAAAATAAACATGGTCAAAAAATAGTTCACTCTCGACGATTCATAGATAATTTTAATTAATTAAACAATTGAAACAAAAAAACTTGATAAAGAAATTAATAAAACTTAAATTCCTGAAAAATTTGTTCATGTACAGTGATATGTCAAACTCGAAATTTTAAAACTTCATATTGTAAATTTAAAACGCGTACTTGCAATGATGGGATATGATTTTGCTAAAAAAATGTGGTCCTGCATATCTGCATATTACATTTTGTTCTTTATATGCCCAATTTTTTTTTCATGTACTCGTATGTATTAAATTTTTTTTTATGAAGAGTAAATCCGGACAAATGTAGAATTAAGTGGAACTAAAAATGAACTTCACAAAGCTCGTTTCCAAAAATGAATATAATAAAATTATAATAAATTGATAGCAATGTAGTATAGAATAGAATACAAATATAACACTTAATTTTGTATCACATCACAATATGAAGTTTTAAAATTTCACATATAACATCACAATATCATATATTTCACATATCACATCACAATATCATATTAAAATTTCGCATATCACATTACAAAACTCACATATCACATTTAAAATTTCACATATCACATCACAATACCATATTTTAAAATTTCACATATCACATCACAAAAGCATATCACATCACAATATCATAAATAATCAATTAAATTTATTCTCTTCACATATGCTTACTTAAATGTAAACACAGAGCATATAACAATCATCAGATTTTTTAATGTTCTGTGTTATTTTTATTTATTTATTTTTTTATTTCCCCTGGCGAATTTATTGCCATGTGGCAATCTCTTCCAACCAACCAGAAATATGTTTTAATGGGCCCTAAGGGAAAACCAGACTGAAATTCCATTTAAAAAATCTGGATTCCAACGGAGATCGAACCCGCAACCTCCGGATCGGTAGACAAGCGTCTTACCACCAAGCCACGGAGGTCGTGTTACTTACTGGTTTCATTATGAGATATGCATTCTGTACTGATTTTAATTTGAATTTATTGTACTTGAACTTATTTGCTGTCTACTATAAAAATGCTGCAAGTGTTTTTTTCTACTGACCCCATAAGACCATACGCCACATTTACAGTCGCCCGTTTTTCTATTTCTTCTAAGACCGTTGACAGTGGAAATAATCTGTAATTTAGTTTGTCTTATTTGAGGGCACAGTGTATGTTGAAATACGCATAGTGATACATATGTACATACATACCATCACGCCGTTTCCATGCTGGGTTAAGCAGAGATGACAGAGAGTTAACTTTTCCTATCTCGACACACATATTTCGTCGTTTCTTCATACTATTTTTTTTATAAATATCATTCGTTTGACCCAACGGTACATTTCTAGGGCTTCTTCTTCCATGGCACTGTAATTAGTTTTTAATTTTTATATTTATTTATTCGTTCCACGTACCCAAACAAGTCAGATGACACTTATTCATCTTAATACAATACATCAGCCTCAATTCATTTTCATCCCTAACCACTCAATTCCGCATTCTGTCACACATTTCACTTCATGTATTCTTCTCAATGCACGCATTCCTACAGAATTTATTCGCCTCTTTTCAATATAATGCTATGTTAGAAAATCTCTCTCTCCCTGGCTCCATCCCAACTCATTGTCTGCGAAGACTGTTGGGGTCAGCTCTCCTCGTCCTCAGGTTGTATGCTCTTCTGTCCCGGGCTACGCCCCCCAAGCCGTGTCTCTGCATCAGGTTATCTTTTTGCACAGATCCATGGAGAAGATCCATGGAGATTGCCTGGTTCACAATGTGATCGGGTGCTCTGCGTCCAACGTGCCCATACCATCTCAATCGCCTCTCCTCCATCTTGCTGTTGATGTCTGTAACACCCAGGCTTCCACGAATGCGTGAGCTTCTTATTTTGTCTCTTAGGGACACACCTGCTGACCATCTTAGCATGCGCATTTCAGCAGTTTCTAGTCGACTAGAGTAAGAGGTATACATCATCCAGCATTCGGAGCCATAGAGGAGTGCGAGTCTGACAATCGTTTGGTATACTTTTCCTTTTAACTTTACTGACATTTTCGGATCACATAGAACTCCCGTCATTGATCTAAACTTCATCCATCCCACACTAATTATATGTGTAACATCTGCTGCACATCCTCCATCGCTATGGATGAGTGACCCAAGATACTTAAAGGAGTTATTTTAGAAAATCTGATGGAAGAAATTAAACTCATGTGTTTTATTCCATTAATTATGAATTTCCACAAAATAACACCTGTATTATAAAATCAAATGCAATCTAGTGTGTATATTATATGCTAATATTGTACTTACATGTACGGCAATTCAAATTATATGTTACTAATAAAAATCCGGCTTTATATCTTAATTTTTACAACAATCTGAATTAACCCTTATTAATAACAAGTCAAGGTCAGTCAAAAGGTCACCAGATGTTGTTAAGGCAATTCTGTTGTACATATTTGATATAATAAAAAATATAATAATTATGTTAAAATTAATAAGTGGTTGATACAATTACTAACAAAAAATATGTTTCTTTTATCGTAGTGGGTTTGCTACGCGTGGTCCACGATAAACACTTATATTTTATTTTTTCTTATTTTTAGGCCTAGTTAGTGACTCCTCTTTTCAACTCAATAAAAGAGCTCAGTAAATGTATCTTCGTCGTTGGTTATAAGCGTTGTAACAGTGTCACCGAATCTTATATTGGAGTATTTACGACCGCCTATGACTAAACCATCTTCCCACTCTAACAGAATGTGTGCAAATATTGTCAAAATACATATTAACAAAAATTAACTAACACTTTGGCACGGTTTTCTGATTAATGGATGCCTTCAAAACACTAAAATTCCTATAAAAGTTTTGAAAACAAGCACTCCGGAGTCAACCAGGAGTCTAATTATATACCTCAATATATAAACCATGTAATTTTAATCACTAGACAGTATCCTCAGACGTCATTCGTTATTATTTTCAACTTTTCATTTGATTAAATATTCAGCTGACATAATCGCATGGATGAAGTATTCCGTGTGCCTCAAATTGTCGACTCCAGACACTTGATAAAAATTGATATCAAGTCACAAGACGACGTCACGTCATCTCTCTTTATCAGGAGCATATTATATGAAGAGGAACAGCTCACCCGGGACATGATTTAAGCAAACACAGACACGGATATGTGATTTTTTTTATCTGACAAGAAAATAAAACCTTTAGAATTGTTTCGGAAAAAAATTCGATGTATGAAACGTTTTTTTAAGATCAGCTCTTCACAATATCTATGGTATACAGGATAATTTCTTGCGACGACTTTCTAAGTCAAAATATGTTGGCCATTTAATGTTCCGATTTTTAAAGGGTCTTTCAAATTGAGCGAGTTTTTTTAATTTTTTTGAATAAAACACACAATTTTCTTTGATTTCAAAAACCTTTTTATTGGTCATTGAAGTATAATGTATGACATTTAAACGCTAAAAAAACAATATCCGCCAAATGTCCACCTTTTGCAGCTCTACAGATGTCCACTCTTTTGTCAAAACTTTCGATGAAATTTTGGCATAATTACGGTTCTAACTCACCAATAACGCGAATAATTTCGTCCTTCAGTTCAGGAATTGATTGGGAGTCATTCTTATAGATCTGACTTTTCACGTAACCCCAAAGAAAATAGTCCAACGGTGTCAAATCACATGATTTTGGTAGGCAATTAACATCACCGTTTCCGTAGATTACAATACATAAAATAACTCAACAATTTAAACGCGTTGTTGTACTCCATTTTTATAAATGTCATACATTACACTTCTCAAATGTCACAAGACCCAGGCAAGTTCGCGACGCTATCTGTGTTTTATCCAAGAATTAAAAAACCGCTTAATTTGAAAGACCCTTTATAACAACCGTATGAAATAAGCTTATGTTGGCTCGTCATATTTTCAGCTGTTCAAGTATAAGGGTGGATAAAAAAATAACGAGATTTTTTTTAATTTCACGGGTTGTTTGTTTTCGATTAAGCCTTTTTCCTCACATAAGTGAAACTGTGTGATACTGTCTGTGATGCACGTTTAATTTTTCAGCCATATTGGATGGGCAGTGTATGTTTGACAGGTAAGTATTTACAACGCATTTTGGTACGTTTGCAATTTTTCCACTAAAAATGACTAAAGAAATTTTTTTTGAGGTTTTCCCCCTGAGGTTTTTGAGGAGGAAAAAATAATATCAGAATTGTGGAAAAAAACTCTTAGATTTTTCACCACGATAATTCACTAGCTCAAAGTTTAATACGGATTCGTGGATTTTTGGTCAAAACCATCACCGTTGTGATACAGCAGATACCGTATTCAACAGATATCGTATCCTGCATTTTTTTCCTGTTCCCAAAGATGAAGAGGTCATTGAAAGGACAACGTTTTTGCTAATATAGAGGATATAAAGGCAAAAGTGCTGGGTAAGCTATAGGCTACCCCAAAATTTGTGTTTCACAAATGTTTTGCGGATTGGAAAAAAATGTTGACAAAAGTATTTTATCCTATGGGGATTACTTTGAAGGGGATAATATTAACACGAATGATTATATATGAAGAATTTTTGATAAAAATAAAAATCTCGTTTTTATCAAACCTCGTGAAACGCCTTGCAAAGTGGAAGTTACTAATTATTTTAAAGCTATAATACACACTGGAATAAAGGCTCCCTTCTTATGGCTTTGTTGAATCTGTGAGAGTGTTGTTGCACATTAAGAAAAGTAGTGCGGATCTTATTATTCATGGGGTGTAACTAATGAAATACAGAATTTTTAATATGCACCATATATATTTACCATATATACCTACTATATGGTAAATATATATGGGTCACTCATCCATAGCGATGGAGAATGTGCAGCTGATGTAACACATAGAATTAGTGTGGGATGGACGAAGTTTAGATCAATGACGGGAGTTCTATGTGATCCGAAAATGCCAGAAAAGTAAAAAGGAAAAGTATACCAAACGATTGTCAGCCCCGTATTCCTCTATGGCTCCGAATGCTGGACGATGCATAAGTCGTATTCTAGGCAACTAAAAACTGCTGAAATGCGCATGCTAAGATGGTCAGCTGGTGTGTCCCTAAGATACAAAATAAAAAGCTCACGCATTCGTGGAAGCCTAGGTGTTACATACATCAACATCAAGATGGAGGCGAGGCGACTGAGGTGGTATGGGCACGTTGGACGCAGAGCACCCGATCACATTGTGAATCAGGCAATCTCCATGGATCTTCCTCGAATAACAAACAGAGGAAGATCAAAGAATTCATGGATGGTGCAAAAAGATAACCTGATGCAGAGGCACGGCCTGGAGGACGTAGTCCGGGACAGAAGAGCATACAACCTGAGGACGAGGAGAGCTGACCCCAACAGCCTTCGCAGACAATGAGTTGGGATGGAGCCAGGGAGAAGATGATATATACTTACTATAAATTAATGGTAGTCATTTTTTGTTAGTGACATGTTGCTATTGTTGATATTTTCTCTTTTATTACTTTAATTACCAATGTGTTAAGTTCATATTTTAATAGTTTGTAATTTTACTAAACACTATGTATTCCACATAAAGTGGAATAAACAGTGTTTAATAAAACAAATTACAATGTCTTTAAACCTTCACAATGTTAATGTTTTAACAATAAATAATATATTGAAAGAGTTTTTTAGTGACAAGAGTATTTAATTCACGCATGTGACAAGCTGATTACCTTAAAAAATGAATTCCTAGTAAGTCAGTCAACGGCATTTGAGAATAAATATTTAACAAGAATGGAAATATACTTTTGTAAAATTAAGTGTATGTCTTTAACCTCTTCAGACCTGAATTGCTTCTAAGATTAAAAAAAAAACACTTTCTTTGATTGTATTATTTACACTAAATGCAACATTATGCCGAATTAGTTTAAAAATATTATTGTAGTTCAAAGTCGATAATACAGTATCGTCCCCTCGTCAAAATTGATATTTTGCTCGGAGTGTCGGTCCGATTTTCGGACACCTTACTCCTTCACCAGGTGTGTAGAACGGACTTGGGATTTTTTTTTTTGGATATTTGGGTGGTGGTGCTAGAAAAATTTTTAGAGGGGAGGGATAGGATTTGGTACATACATTAATGTTATAGATACATATAGGTTACATATTATACACATTACATACATTAATGTTATAGATACATATAGGTTACATACTTATATTTTATATGTCTCAAGCGTTGGTAAATATGAATACAGAAAGATAAAGGATAGAGATGTATACATAGACATAGATATTTAGAATAATTATAAATATATTACGAAGATGGGGGCGGGGTAGAATGCTGTGACTTTAGAATAAATAGTTGAACATAGATAAACATGGGGGTAAAATAGATTACATATTTTATACTTTATGCGCACTGGACACAATTCGGCGCCTGCCGTTTCGAATAGGGGGTCGGGGGGTGGTTCGAAGAATTTGTTTCGGCCTGGGGTGTAACAGTATCGTACGTTTCATTTGTAATCATTGAAAACAGAAATATACCACAAAGTTGTTAACAAAGTGCATATAAACTCTATGTCTATAGTAATGGACGCCATTATTGAAGAGGTCAAACTGTTGATTTTAGTATTCCAATATATTTTTAGCAGTATATAAAAATGGCTTGATAAATAGATGTACAAAAGATCACTACAAAAAGATTGGCTAAGCAAAACCCCTATTTGTTCCTTTAATTAACCTCGAATCTTGGCAAAGCAAAACCCCTAGTTGTTCCCTTAATTAACATCGAATCTTGACTCTTGAGATCATTGCTAATGGTTTTGATGATGTAACATACTCGTATTTGATAAAATAATAATCAGCTGGCGTAACAAAAGGGATCTAGAAAATATTGGGTGTTAATATAAGTTGTGTACGTTTTTTTCCAATTTAAAAATAAGCACCAAAAGTAAAACAAAATGGTAAATGTTATACATCATTCGAATTTTTTTTTCTGCTCTACAAGAAATTGTGTTTGCTTTTACGTTACACATATTATTTTATTTGATAACAAGCCTTCAAAATGGAATGTCAAGTAGACGAAAGTGAGCATTTTCGACACCTCCTTCTATTCGTGCTCAATCGAGGGAATAAAGCTGCCAAAGCTGCTCGCGATATTTGCAAAGTGTACGGTGAAGATACTATGAATTAAAGAACGGCTTGTTGATGATTTTGCGTTTCAGCTTGTTTCAAAGACGGTAATTTCGAGCTGAAAGACATGGAGCGTTCCGGACGACCAGTGGACTTCGATGAGGACCGCTTAAACCATATTATTCATGAAGATCCCCTTCAAACCACCGTCAAATTGACTGAGCAGATGAATTGTAGTCACATGACTGTATACCGCTATCTTAAATCGATGGGAAAAGTCCAGAAGTTCGGCGCTTGGGTTTCACATGTTTTGAGTGAAAACAACAAAAATCAACGTTCGACACTTTCTGCTGGTTTGCTCGCGCGTCATCGAGCTACGCATGGCCACAAGCAAAGGTTCCTTTACCGCATCATTACTGGTGATGAAAAATGGTTGGAAAATGGTGATGATAAAAAAATTGGGGATTAAAAATGTTTGAAGAGGATCTTCATGAATAATATGGTTTAAGCGGTTCTCATCGAAGTCCACTGGTCGTCCGGAACTCTCCATATCTTTCAGCTCGAAATTGCAGTCTTTGAAACGCAAAAACCATCAACGAGCTGTCCTTTCATTCATAGCATCTTCACCGTACACTTCGCAAATATCGCGAGCAATTTTATTATTTCGATTGAACGCGAACAGAAGGAGGTGTCGAAAATGCTCACATTCGTCTACTTGACATTCCATTTTGGAGGCTTGTAATCAAATAAAATAATATATGTAACGTTAAAGCAAACACAAAATTTTATAGTGCAGAAAATTTTCTTTCGAATGACGTAAAACCTTTACCATTTTGTTTTACTTTTGGGGCTCATTTTTAAATTGAAAAAAAACCGGACACAACTTATGTTAATACCTAATATATAAAAAAAAAGTAAAATATTTAATTATAAATTTTTCAAACATATTAATAATTATAAAGCATTTTGTCAACATTTACTTTAACACACAATTTTTACCAAACGAGGTTTACAGCGTACTTTGAACGAACCACATACAAAATTGTCTCCAAACAGAAATTTTATCATATTTAATTTAATAGAATTATTACTTTTCTGTTACGACAAATGAGGCCAGAAATCGTAAAGATTTAAGAAAATTTAAGTTTTGTTTCTATATTCATATAAAATACTATTCTTTCCTCATTTAATTAAAATCAGTTCTCATTAACACAATTTTAAGTCCCTCAGTTTTAGATTTTCACTTAAACAAATTGTCTTCACCATTTTGCTTATGAACGTCCCTTCCTTTTATACGAGTATCAGTGAATATTCCTAAAATGTGGCATTGTCTTCGCGTCCACTTTTTTTTTTTTTTTTTCATAAATGCGTGCACCACCATCATCAGCTCTACCACCCAAGATAGGTCTTGGCTGCTTGCAAGATTCTTTACCAGCAGAATTCGCCTTCCAACTGGGTATATCTAGAGTGCGGCAGTTTTTACATCATCCAGCATCTCAGCGTTGGCATTCTTACTGTCCTACGCCCACATTGGATCGCTGAACAAAACTTTCTTCGCAGGATTAGTTTCCTGCATGCGATGTAAATGTTTAAGTCAGCGCAGTCTAGCCATTTTTGTAACTTTTGCAATTTTAACTTTGCCGTATATAGTGTAGAGCTCTTCGGTATACCTATTACTCCAAGCGTCATAAATTGGAGCATATATTTTAGTAAAAATCTTCTTCTCAAAGATAATCGAGACCTTTTTCGTCCTGGTTTCCAGTGACTTAGTGTGCATAGGTCTCTCGTTTTACGGTTTTGTTATAGTGAGGTGATCTAAGACCACCAAATGTTTAGCACTTTCCCGAAAAAGCTATTTAAAAGCATAGATATTTACAGATCTCAATAAATTATTTTTCTACTTTATAGGTTAACCTAATCATTTCAAATAAAGTTTCTTAAATTTAATCATAACTTTATAGAAATAATTAATGGAATTAAAATAAATCTGTGAGCTTTGTTCACTCAGACTGTATATTTATCATAAAACTATGGGCGTTTCAATATTTACTGTATCTTCGTCAGGTAAATTATTAATTCGATTAAATTCAATACAATGATCATGGTCTTATAGGGAATATATTAAGAAGTTAATTTACTAATTTTTCTATGGTTTTATATGAAACAGAGTAACAAGATATGAAGAGTTTACTTTAAATTGACTATTTTTTATATCGCATAGTGATATGCTAAAAAATGTAGTGGAAGATAAAAAATATCTATTTTATTTTTATTCAAGGCAACATTGCTACCAATTAAGTCATAATTATAAAAACTTTATTTTTATCTCTATAAATAGAAATACGAGGATTGCTTCTTAAGTTTTGAGACAGACAAGTAAAAACAAATATTTATCATCGAAAATAGCTTTATTGTTTTTCAAAATACTATCCATGAAGATCAACACACTTTTGCATGCGATTAAACCAATTTTGGAAGCACTTTTTCCACTCCAAATGAGGTAACTTCAAAACATGTGTTTTGAACGCATCAACCGATTCTTCAGGCGTCGAAAAACGCTGAGCTCGCAATTCATTTTCGATGTTCGGGAATAAAAAGAAGTCATTGGGTGCCAAATCAGGGCTGTACGGTGGATGACCCATCAATTAGATCATCAAAGTCACTTGTTTGAGTCGATGTGTGAGAGCTCGCATTGTCTTGGTGGAGAATAATCCGTCTTCGGCGGTTGGTTTTCCTCATTACAACGTTTCACTCAAGGCACTGTTGCGACATGACTATTTCTACCATCTACTTATTGACATATGAGAGTATTACAAAAAAAATTGAGTATGAGGATAAGGAATTATTCCACATTCACATGTATTTAGAAAAACATATTTTTGGTAAAAAAACAACAGATAACTTGCCAAGGAAAAAACTAAAGAGGAACCTTTGTAGTTTTTCTTTCGTTGGTTAGTTTTGTAAGGTACAATTGTAAATTGTGAGGAAGATAAATTTGATTAATAATGCATGCACACTTTCATACCATTTCGGGATGGAAAGAGAGGACAGATTACCAGAATTCCCTATCTTGACACACATCGTCCGCCTCTTCTACATCCATACATCTTCTAAAACAACTGCGACTTTTCTTACTTTCTTCATTACTTTCTTTTAAAATACCAATCACTTGATTCAACCATACTTTCTTTGGTCTTCTTCTATCACGTCTTCCACTCAAGATTGCACTTTACATTTATTTTGTTTATATTTTTCTTACTATTTTTTCTACATGTCCTATTTATCTTACATCGCTCTTCTTCATCTTACTCAACCCCTCAGTCTTAAGTTCACATTCATTCCTAATCACTTAATTTCGTATTATGTTATACACTGTCACGCCGCCTATTAAATCGATTTTTTACGTGTTCATTCTGATTATTTTTTTGGGTTTTAAATAATGTGTGTAGTATATTTGTGTTATATGAATGAGAAATCGGGTGTGATCATGTGTTTTGTGAACTATTATTATTTAATTAATTAAGTGTGGTAAAAAAAATGTGGTTTACTCCTGAACAATAAAGATGCACAACGAAAGTCAAATATGTAATAAATTGCTTCGTTACATTTTCAAAATATGTGTTGAATCATTTCGAGTGCACTGGTCGTGAGAAAAACCTTCAAACAGTCAGAAAGAAAACTTGGAGGTATGCGGTGCAGTCCACACCGAAATTTCAAAGGCTTTGAATTCTGTGATATAAAGAGTGAGGGAGAACGTAAGAGATATTATTTAATTGCAATATCGAGCATCTACGTTTAATATGAAATTCTCCCTTGAATACGTACGTGCAAGCACTTAAAACGTTTTGAGAATTACATAATGAATCAGTATATCTCAAAAAGTGGTACGCCGAAAAAATATTTGTATGTTTGTAGACTTCAATTGTAAATGACACTACTAATATTATCTTACGGAATTAAGTTACAGGTTACAGTTAAAAAAATAACTAGGCTAGGACAACGTTTTTTTTGGGAACCATCGGAAAATTAAGTCGAATATAGGTCACTCATATAATCATATTTTTAGTTGTGTAAAAAGTTATAAGTAATTTGAACCTTTATGTAGCATGTATTTATTTATGACCCAGCTTTTAGGTCTTTTTATATGTTAATAAATTAAAACCTTAGAATAGAGCCTAGATTTTGTACAAACTAAAGGTAAACAGTATTTATTATGACTGTTTACAGGTTTTACGGTTCATGAACTTTTGTCAACACTCACGCTATCATAAATAAATCTCATTGTAACCTTTCTGAACGATAATTTTTTTTTATATACTCGTACATTGTAAGTTAAACAAACAGAAGTTGTACTGCAAAAAAATATATTAAACTAAAATTTCAAATGAAATGTTTCAATGAAACATCAAAGCAAGCTAGACATGATACTCAGTATAAATATTATATATTTAAATTTACATACTCGTACATACCATTACGCCAATTCCCTACTGGGTCAGGCTGAGAAGACATATCATCAGACTTTTCTATCTCGACACCCATATTTCACCTCTTCCACATCTATACACCTTTTAACACAGCTCTTACATCTTACTTTTCTTTTTAATCTAATTCACTTGATCCAACTATGTCTACTTCTACTATTCTTTCTACTTATATTTGTTTAGTCAGTTTTTTTTCATTTACTTGTTTTAAACCATCTCAGAGTACTTGACGTTATCTTGCATAATACATCAGCCTTAAGATCATATTCATCCTTTATCACTTCATTTCTTATTCTGTTATACATTGTCTTCTTCTTCTTCCTCTTCTTTTAGGCCTGTTGTTATTAAGAAAGGAAGCGGCAGGGACAAATTAAACAGAGCACTCAATTTTAAATGCAACTGCCATGCAATATAAATAGTAGCAAAAATGACTTATTAGTTACGACAGAAATATTCAAATTTTAATTTTGAGTGCGCGGGAAAATAGAATCCACTTGTTACAAAATGTATAAACATTAACAGAAAGATGCACAAAAATATTAGAAAACAGTTTGTACAAACATACCCCCTACAATACATTTAATACAAACATATTCCAGTGCAAGGCTCAGGAGACAAGAGCATTAGATATCCTTAGTTTTACGCTTACGTAAAAACGTTCAAAAAATATTAATTTGGAAAGAATTTAAAAAATATATATTCATATATTTAATCCACTCCAATGAACATAAAAAAATCATATCAAAACATCAACATATTTTCAGAGATCTTGATAAGTTCAAGAGAAAATAATTGAACGAGAAGAAAGAAAAAAATATAAATAAAATAAACGAGGGTGGCTATTTATGTTCCGAATGAACAATAACGCTCCCTGAAAGAACTTTGAAAGGTATTAAGACCAAATGTGTCCGAAACTGTAGCTTAATAATCATCCAATCGGTGCAATATGGGTATATGATATAATATTCAATTGGTTAAATATTTTAAGGATGGGATCAATGGAGTATTTTCGACAAGTTGATTGTTAAAACTTTACTAACCTGCTGTCTCATGATCTACGACGCAAATTCATCTTAATAAGAGAGACGCATTAAACAAATCTAAATTACTATCAGTACACGTGGGTGTTTCCTGCTTTCAGTACACGTGGGTGTTTCCTGCTTTCAGTACACGTGGGTGTTTCTGCTTTTAGTACACGTGGGTGTTTCCTGCTTTCCTCCAAATAGATCTCACAATAGATCTCCTTTAGATCTCACAATATTTTTGAATTGAGAAACAACAATTAGTTGAGAGGAATGTTAGCTCACCAGGTAGCTTGCGGCTGCAGCGAGATCAATCTTTAGTCAGAAGCCTCAAACTTTTGAGTAATTCTAAAGTGTTTCTCCAAGGGTTTGACCTGTCATGAAGACTGATGTGTACGCTAAAACGTCTTAGGTGTGTAACATTTACAATGCACACACCTTGCATAGATGGAATTTAATTGATTCGTTGTTGTGTTTTATGTTGCTTTCAGACTGGCGGCCACATCGTGGAAGAGGGTTAAATATATCCATTCCTGAGAGTAAATAGATGGAATTTAATTGATTCGTTGTTGTGTTTTATGTTGCATTCAGACTGGCGGCCACATCGTAAAGGGGGTTAAATATATACATTCCTGAGAGTAAAGACGAGATTCATCGGGAAACTCAGGTAACTGTATTGTAGATAAGAAAACTAAAAGTTTAACGGTGAGAAATAAACTACACGAAAGCAGTCGAAGTTTGATAACAAAATAAATAAAATTATTATATATCGTTCAATAAAATTTAATTTGTAAAAATGTTATTTTTAAATCTAATCCAGAAAATGGGACACATACATAGTTCTTAATCTTATACAAGTATCATAAGATCTGGTATACCACAAGGATCCAATTTAGGTCCCCTACTATTCCTCATATTAAAAGATGACATTTAAAATTCCATAAGTCCCTCGACATGTTTGTTGTTCGCTGACGACTTGTAAATTTTCAAAAAGATCAATTCACCTCACGACTGTGCACAGTTCCAACAGGACCTAGACTCCCTAGTCTCCTGGAGTGAGCTAAATCATCTTCTGTTCAACATTAATAAATGTGTCTGTGTATCTTGTAGTCGATCGTTTTCACCAATCTACCATCTGTATACTATACAGGGAGTGGCACTAAACAGAGTTTCTGAATTCAAAGATTTGGGTGTAGCCTTTGATGTTGGACTCATGTTCGTTAACCATGTCTCACGTTTGATATCCGACTGTAACAAACTACTCGGTTTTATAATGAGAATATCAAGAGAATTTAACAGCACCGATATCCTCCGAAACTTATATAATTATCTAATTAGAACCAAATTAGAATATGCATCTACGGTTTGGGCTCCTCATCAGCTCAAATATAAAAACAATATAGAACAAATATAAAAAAATCCTCAGATATCTATGGTACAGAACAAAAGGCGATTACCCAAAATATGCTCACCATGCCGAACTTCTCACGGTGTGTAACTATATAAGCCTCGAAACAAGAAGGCAAGAATCCATTGCGATATTCCTTATAAAGGTTTTCCAAGGTTCTTTTAACTGTCCCGCGATTCTACAAGCACTAAGTTTATATGTACCCAATAAATATAGCCGTGCAAGGAATCACCCTCTGTTCTACATACTAACTTACAGGGCGAATATCATGGCTAAACACTCAGTCACGCGTGGTATAGAGATATTGAACCAACTGAATGACACTTGATATATTCTCGGTACCGTCTAGCAGTATGAGAAGAATCCTGGCTGTTTATTATTCCAAACAAATAAGCTAACGCTAGAAGCAGACCATCTTTGTGTAACAAGAAAAATCCGTGCAAATGGATAAAAAAAAATCATCACATGGGCGTAGCCGCAAAATGATATTGCTCACTTATAAGATATTAAATGCACTAATGATACTAACAACTGATTACGCCAAATTAACAAATTACGCCCTATCCAACAAGTTCTGTATGGGTTATAAGTGGTGCTCGTAGATGTAGTAGAGTTTTGTCGTCAAATGACTTTTCTGAAAAAAAAATTGCTATGAGATTGAAGGTATTAAAAAAAAACTTACTTGTATTGGCTGCAAGAATAAGGTATATTTGGTTTTTGTTGTAAAAAATAATAATTCCTGTTTTGTGCTATCCTGTAAGGACTTTACCATTCCTCTCGAATGAATTGCATCATTGTATTGGTAACGTTTCATTCAACGACGGTAGTAAATAAATGTACAGGTAAACTTTTTAACGAACGGTAGCTTCGGAGTTTCTTGGTCAAAAAAAGCACATTTAAATTTTCCGAAGGGTGCAAATGCGAAAGAATTTCAGAAGGCTTCTCTACAGTAGGTAGTCTTTCAATCGAAATCTATTTAAAAGTAACATATCATACCCATATATTTTACTTAAATTAAATTCATCGTTGCTTATGTTTTCATAAATGATAAATATTTGAAAAATCTGAAATTAATTTAATAAAATTCAAATTAGATTATATGTTGTTTATAGTTAAGGCATTAACGTTGTGGAGGTTTAAAGACATTGTAATTTATTTTTAACAAACACTGTTTATTCCACTTTTTTATGACGGTATAACCCTACCGGTTTCAAGGCTTTCACCTCATCTTCAGGGGAGCGTAAACAAGACCTGAAGATGAGGTGAAAGCCTTGAAACCGGTAGGGTTATACCGTCATAAAAAAGTGGAATAAACAGTGTTTGTTAAAAATAAATTACAATTAGATTATATTTGTAAACATATTAAACAACAATAAAAAATACGTTTTTTCAATAAAAAATTTGCCCCATGTATGTTAGGTATCATCTGGTTTCTGTTTTGATATGATTCGAACAACTGATTTTGCCCTGTCAAGAAAATTCTCTTCCCCGTTTTCTACACAAATTATCAAATTCAGTAACAGAGAATATGAAAAGGAATGGAAGATGTCATACATTAATTTGTCTGATTACAATAAGAAGTACATATTAATACCAATGAACTCTAGACTACGAGGGTCGTAGTCTAGAATTCAATCAATTTTTAGTCAAACGTCTTATTGGTGATTCGATGTATTTCTGCTCAGTTGGTTAGATCAGTTGGGCGGTAATCATAAAGGTTTGGCGTACGCATTCCACTTGTAGGAAAATCTTTAATTTTCCCCTTCTTTTCGAGAAAAGACATTTGACGCAACATGTCAGTGATAATTAAACAAGTACGTAAGCTGATAAAACATGTAAAACACATCTTGGCTTATTTGACAAACGATATCAAAGTGAACATAAAGTGGTATCGTTAATCACATAACGTGGGAGTATTATTAGAAGCGCCGGTATCCATTTACAACGTTTTAAATTACAAAAACATTAGAGGAAACAAACGTGGGCTGTGGGAACAAAATAATAAATCCACAGTTTCCAAAAAAAAATATATATTGGGTGTTAACATAAGTTGTGTCCATTTTTTTTCCAATTTAAAAATGAGCACCAAAAGTAAAACAAAATGTTAAAGGTTATACGTCATTCGAAAGAAATTTTTTTGCTCTACAAAAAATTGTGTTTGCTTTTACGTTACATATATTATTTTATTTGATTACAAGCCTTCAAAATGTAATGTCAAGTAGACGAAAGTAAGCATTTTCGACACCTCCTTCTGTTCGCGTTCAATCGAGGAAATAACGCTGACAAAGCTGCTCGCGATATTTGCGAAGTGTACGGCGAAGATGTTATGAATGAAAGGACAGTTCGTCGATGGTTTTTGCGTTTCAAAGATAGTAATTTCAACCTGAAAGACATGGAGCGTTCCGGTGGTTTGAAAGGGATCTTCGTGAATAATGGTTTAAGCGGTCCTCATCGAAGTCCACTGATCGTCCGGAACGCTCTATGTCTTTCAGATCGAAATTTCCGTCTTTGAAACGCAAAAACCATCGACGAGCTGTCAATTCATTCATAGCCTCTTCGCCGTACACTTCGCAAATATCCTTTATTCCCTCGGTTGAACGCGAACAGAAGGAGGTGTCGAAAATGTTCGTCTACTTGACATTCCATTTTGAAGGCTTGTAATCAAATAAAATAATATATGTAACGTAAAAGTAAACACAACATTTTGTAGAGCAGAAAGTTTTCCATCGAATTACGTGTGACCTTTACTATTTTGTTTTACTTTTGGTGCTCATTTTTAAATTGAAAAAAAAAAACGGACACAACTTATGTTAACACCTAATATATATAATTATGTTTTAAATTTTCCTGAGAGTAGACATCATTTTCTATAGGCGCTATATTTAGCAATGTTTAAACAAGTCATGGGAATATACTTGTAGGTGACGTACTTTTTAAAAATTAAATTATGAAAAAAATTGACTATGGGAAAAATTCAGGTGGATGATTTATTTATATTTCAGAATTCAATAATATTTTTTTATTTTATTCATTTTATTTAATTAACGACACAACAGTGTATTTATATACAAATAAACATGTGACAGGTTATAAAGTACTTTAGATTATTGACAAATAATACAACTTTATCTTTAACTAACATGAAGATACAAAAAGCAGTAATAATAATAAATTAGTCATTGTTTTAAAATGATTCAATAATTTCATGTATATTTATGTTCAATATATGTTATGTATGTATACCACAAAATATTTCCAAACTTCACCAAGCAGACTTACGTAATTGTCGGAGACTTATTTTATAGAGGTAAAGAACTCAGATTTGTTTTTAGTGGAATAACGCATACATATAACAAATATTGGATTTTTTGAAAATTTTGTGGGAATTTTATGGATAGATATTGAGATATAGAAAACACATGGCTTCATTAGTAGAACGAGATGCAAGTGGCTTTGCAGAATTAAAACCTTGATACATGTTGATGCAGGGTTACTCAACTCCAGAGGCAAAGTATTGTCCTTAATGTTTTGTTTATATTACGTTATTTATATTAATAAAGGAGAGCACAAAATAAGTAGCTATTTATAAATATTATTGTGATATTCTGAAAAGGGTTGGTCCACAAAGATTGAAAGTAAAGAATCGTAGGGGTTTTTAAATTCTTTTTTAAATAACGCCCTAATTTTTTGGTGAAAATGCTCATTTTTTTTTGTTTTATCAATATTTGTTATATTACGAGTCAACTAGTTTTAGACAAAGCCTTATGGATAAGATATTTTATTGTGTTTACTTTCCACAGAGGTTTTTTAATATAAGGGGTTGGGAAAAGGGTAAGTGTGGGATAGAATATCTTTATAAAGAGTGACGTAAGTGGAATTTTTATTTTTTGTTTGTCCATACACTATTGATAAAAGCGCCCACGAGTCAGATTACTGAGGAAATGTATTTATTTATTGAACTCGTATTAATATTGTAGAATTCTGCGTTTAATAATGCATTCACGAAATGCCTGCAGCTCGGATCTGCTGATTGATTTAAGTCTGTTTATACGTGAATTTTTTGGGTCGATCTCTTTGACCTAGTTGGTAAGACGCTTATCTTTCAGCCGAATATTGCGAGTTCGAATCCTGTTGGAACCCAAGTTTAAAAAAAAGGATTCCAGTCTGCTTTTCACTAAAGGCCTCTTTGATATATTTCTAGATGGACAAAATTGTAATACAAGAAAATACAAAAATTTTGCCATCTTCGAACAGGCAATGAAAACCGTATGTACATTGATATACAAAATTTTAATAAAAAATTATGTTTTTTTTAAAAGAATAAAATGAGTGAAAACAGTATTTCAAAAATAAATAATAGCCACGTGGTAACTGGTCGGTCTTTTATGCCGAAGGTCATAAGTTTAAAAAACCGTTCTGTTTTACTCCCATAAAAAATCCATATTGTGTTTAGGGAAATAAGGAGGCCAGTGACTTTTGAAAAATAAATAAAATATGAGGAATAAATAGAAATAAAATTTATTCGAACAAAAATAACTTTCATTGAAACATTGAAGAATAAACATGTTGGAAATCACTGAACGGCGAGTACGTGTCAATGGTCGTTGCTTAATGAGAAAAAAAATATTCCTCGTGAAGACTTCATCAATATTCCTCTATTTTCTTCTCATTTCTTTAGAGATTAAATTCAATTCACTTCATCAGACCAAATTGGGTTACGCCGCATTCCATAAGCGGAAAATTAATATTAGCATTTTCTGTCGCTTTAGATGTTTTTCGTAAAAGTTTTCTTATTTTTCTTTGATACATTTTTTATAGAATAACATACTTTTCACGGTATCATCCGACAACGCAACACAATGTTTGAGTGACGACACAACATCCGTGGCTGAGTTGCTAAGACGCTTGTCTACCATCCCGGGGGTCGCGAGTTTGATTTCCGTTGTAACCAGTCTTTTTTCAAGGGTTTTAGTTTCATTTTATTTTTCAAATTATTTGAATTATTGAATGATCATATTCTAGCCCTGCATATGTATATTAAAATATCAAAGAAACACATGTAAAACAAGTGAAAAGGATGATCAAGAACAGTATGGTTGGTCCAAGAGAAAGACAGTTTGAAAGAAGGGAAGGATTATATAAAGGAAACATTAGGAGCCACATGAATGTTGAATAGGTAAGAAAATATAACGCGATTGGAAAATCTCTCTTTCCTATCAGATAAACGGTGTAATAGTATATATGTATGTATTATTCTCTCACAATACAAAATAAATTAGTACTTTATTGATGAGTTATTTTGTGAACTAGGGATCGCACCCCGAAAAATGCATGGGTCCACAGGCCTGGTGGAGGGGCACAGAGGCTGGTCACTTATGCTTCTATGTTTTCCCTACCCTTTCTCATAATCCTTCCGATTCCTACCCTCATTAGTGTATCCCAAAATATTGTTGTTACAATACTCTTGTTCCCACTTAATATTCACTAGTGCGTATTTCCTCTGAGACCTAGTACTACATTCCAAAATATTATGTGTTGGCAACAGAGCTCAACATGTATACAATTCCAATAACATCTACTGCGGTGCGGAAAGCCATGGAAAACTACCACAAAAATTAAGAAGACAACCACATAAATATGCTCAAATTTTGTAAATAACATGCCTCAGTATTAAAATCAAGACAATGAAGAAGAAAATGAACTTGATGAAAGATTATTTTATGATTCTGTGATTTCGTAAAACCTTTATGAGAAAATAAATAAAGTAAATAAAAACAATATGACAAAGGTTTTGCCTTTCACTTTCCAGAATCCATATTGAAATATTTCAGAGTGTTTTTTGTCACTTTTTAAAACATTCCAATGACGGAGAGAATCTTACATTAGTTTGTAACTGGTTCTAGAGTCTCCCTGCATGGACAGTAAAGAACGATGTAATGAAGAAAAGCGGTGAACTGGGAATGCCAATGAATAATCTCTGTTTGAGCGTAGCGTAAGTCTATAATCGAAAAGATGCTGAATAGTTTCGGCAAGATAAGAGGGAGTGACGGGACAGACTAGGATATTTTACAATAATAACTTCTACATTCAGCACAATTCCTCTCACTTTTTTTAAATAACCTTTCAAAATATACACTTGATCCCATTATAAAGGGTATTTTTTTGGGTGTGATAGGATTTTGAATTGGCCGCCAAGATCGTGCGATTTATCGCCTCTGGATTATTTTATTTGGAATTATGTTAAATCACAGGTTTACACCGACAAACCCAAGACTCTTGATGAACTTGAGGCCAACATTTGTCTTGGTATTGGCGCCATACAGCCGAAAATGCTCCACCGAGTCATCGAAAATTGGCGTGATGGAATTGGCCAGTGCAAAAGAAGACGTGAAAGCCAATTGAATGATATCTTGTTTAAATCATAAACGGCATGAAATATTCTTTCGAATTGAACCTTCGGATCCATTTTTAGTTTATTGGTTGTTGTTTTATTTTATTTTAAAGTTCTATCATTCTTAATGGGAATCCCATCTTATGATGTGTACATAAGAGGTACGTAAGAGCCAGCCACAGTCAACATCTTATATCTTCAAACATTATCATTTATTTTTTACATTAACTTGTTCAGCGTCTTTCGGTATGAAGCTATACGACCGTTCTTTATCAGGTTAAAAATAAATCTAACACAAATATTATGAAGATGTTGTAATTTTTCTAGCTGTTTTATTAAACAAATAGACACCCGCAAAGTCCGAAATTAGAAATAACAAAGATTACTCGAGCAAAATTTTTATTTTAGTTGGCATGAATCTTTGCAATACTTAAAGGGAATGAATCTTACCATGAGGGTGTTATCCATTAGCACTTTTAGTTTTTTTACCATTTAATTTAATGGTTTAATAGAGCCTTCAAGTAATATTGGAGAAAGTAAGTCAGCGTTAAATTTACTGAGCAGCTGACGACTGCCAATAAAAATCGCTTGAAATTACGTAGGATTAATGAGTAAGCCATGTTCAGGTCCATTCGGAGATCGATTGAAGGTCCGCACACAAATCGTTTAACGCCGTGTAAAAGCAGTTTAGGTTGAAATTAATATACTATATATCTGAAAGTTATCTGCATACAGATGATAAGAACACTTTACAGGTTATGTGATTGTGTAGATAAATATAAGAAATGAGGAGTGTGGATATAATTCCACCTTGGGAACGCTTGCAGAGAGATCAGTCCAGTTGGATATACGTTATTTGTATGTGCAGGAGTGTTGTCTTCCTTTTAAATAACTTGAAAACTAAAGCAATTACCGATTCAGAGAATCGTAATGAACGCATACGTGCCAGAATCAGATTAAAATCTACAGTATTGATTGCATTGCTAAAACTAATATACATAGCAATGTCAACTGTTTAAAACTCATTCCACGTTTTTACATCATCCATGATTCTGACTAGTGTACTTATAGTACTTTTCCCTAGACGAAAATCTGATTGCAAAGGATTAAACAATTCAATTTTGTTAAGGTGAGAGGCAATTGGCATATGAACTATATTTTCGATAATTTATAGAAAATAGACATGTGCCTGAAGTCCTCATATGACGATATTATTATTATATTATTTATAGTTAAGGCACTAGCACTGTGGAGGTTTAAAGGCATTGTAATTTGTTTTATCAAACACTGTTTATTCCACTTTATGTAACGGTGTAAGCCTACCGGTTTTAAAGTTTCACCTCATCATTATAAACAAGTGTTCAAGCGGATTTGTTTCCTAAAATCTCTTTTCAAACGATCTTCCAGTCTTTCCTATATAGAAATTATCACAGTCAGCGCATACCGTCTTAGCTAACCCTCTAATTTATTCTGAAATGACTAATCGTTGTCACCGTGAAAACATAACATTTTCTATCAATTATGCCATATTTTTACATATAAGTGGTAACGGTAATAAATTGGACAGATTAGATACCCTAGAAACTTCTAAGTCAGGGCATCGAGGTGAACATCTCGAAAACACATATAATTCCAGAATTTTGCCGTTGCTTGCTGAATTTGTCTCCTGCCTCCCACCACCTATAATACCCAGCCCGAAAATTTTACGTTATAAGTATATATGTCGGTACCAGTTTGAACATAATTCAGTCTTGTTTGTACTCCCTGATGATGAGGTGAAACCTTCAAAACCGATAGAGTTATACCGTTATATTAAGTGGAATAAAAAGTGTTTGATAAAACAAATAACAAGGTATTATTATGTTAACGTATTATTACTTTAAATTAAAACGTTTGTAGAAATGTAAAGTGTGCAAGAAATGAGAACAGTAAAAGTAATTTATATACAATTATGGAACAAACGGTTCCAAAAACCTTTTATTCTCGCCATACCACTTGGCAATTTGCTCTCCCGATACTCGCCAATAGCTTCAATTCACACAGTACAACAACAATTAATGCAACTTGTTCGCAATTACGAGTTTGTATTATCGTTTTGCAACGTGACGCTAGCGCTGCGAAGTCCCACCCTCTAGGAGCTATATTCGATATTGGAAAAGTTCAGTTTTGAAACAAAACATTACCTGATAATATATAAAGTTATGTATATAAAGTATGTACATAAAGTTAAGTATGTATATAAAGTTTACTCATTCCCATATTAAATTTCTCCTTTCCCTTCCCTTGCTAAAAAAATTCGCGCCTTCCTGTGCTGTATATTCAAAATACACATGTAAAAATGAGCAAAGTAAAATCGGGAAAATAAGAATATTCATAGCCAATCGCTTAAATTAATTAAAATTGAAGTCAAAAGTGATAATAATTGAAATTTAATTGCTGAAAGCAGGGAAAACATGTCGGCTGACGTTCACAAAACGGGCGAAGAGACCACCTCAAATGGATGCTCGAAAGCTACTGAAGCGAGTGGACAGAGATTCTATTTCTTGCATTCCCATATACCGAAGTAGAGTGAGACTGAGACGTGAATAGCGTTGCTTCCTCACTCATAGCGGTTTTTTTAGAATGAATGCACCTACGTCACACACTGGCACACGTTTGATTGTATTGGTAAATTTATTCGCGATTTTCCCAATATGTCTCTGATGTGTCCGATAAGTGTTAATTAATATTAATATTATTTTTTCATTCAATGCATTAATGTATTACGGTGGAATACTTAAAATCTGAACCCAGTATTTATTATATTTATAGGGATGTTGAAGTTTTTAGAAGCAATGTGTACTAGTTACACATCACAGGGAAGGAAGGGTTAAAAAGATTATCCCCTATTTGGTTACTCTGCACAATTTTTGTCTTTTTTGTGTTATTTTGAAACTTTGGATGCAAGGTGGTTTTTTTTTCATTTTAGCCATAATGTAAATCATCAAACTGTTTGAAATCTTGAACATTTTAGCCATAATGTAAATCATCAAACTGTTTGAAATCTTGAACAGTTTGCATACTTACGGTTCAATATTAACGTTTTATCTATTTTGTCATAGCAATGGTTATGTCTTGTTAATATTCTTGTCTTCAAATGGGTGAATAATTATAAAGTTACCGTTTATTTAAATAAATAGGATTAGATCCAAACGCAATATATAAACGCAATATATGCGCAAGTATTGAAAGTAACATCATTAGAGATAAATAGCAGGTGAATCCGATAAACTAAGGAAATGCGAATTGTCATATTCAGCAAATGCGATTTTTTTGCTAAATGCAGCAAGACTCTGAAGAAATAAATGACGAACGTCTTGTTGAAGAAGCACATCAATTTTATCGACGTTCTGAGAGAAGACTTGGAGTTTGGAATTATAATAACTTTGATGAAAAAGAGTTCAAATTCGTATCTGTGTCTTCATGAATAATACTTAATGCTGGTTTTCTCAATTTTGCAGCTGAGAGAACTCCTAACAAAACATTTAAATATAACTGCCATAAAGGAACAGTTCTTCTTGAAGATGAAAATAAACCACGTCAGTCCCTTAAACTTTTGATGGAGTTTTTAAGCAATCCATATTTTCTAAGCTACCAAAACTTTCAAACAAACAATCGTTGTTATAACTTCTTCAGCAGTTTTTATTCTTCAGCCTTTAAGCGTAGCAAGTCCATTTATTTTTCACAGGTTACATCCAGTAATGTAAATAATTGCATACTTGTAAATAATTGTAATGAAAAGGAAGAAATGAAAGCATATTACTATAGACAAAATTACACCCTTCACCGCTACGATGTTGTGGATTAATACTTGGGTCAGGAGATCTATTTGATGATAATTATGTTTTAATAATGTATTTGGCTGCACGGTAACACGTTGGAATTCATTGCGGATTTTTTATTATATTAAACTCAATTTGTTAAACTGCATTTCTTAATTATTTTTTTCAGGTCCTCCTTATAGGCTTCCCTTATTCGTACAAGCACCAAGCATAACAAGTACAAAATAAAACAGTTAATAATATTGAGACCCATTTAATAAAAATATTAGTAAAAATGTATACTCGTATATTAAATAATATCAAAAATGGAAACAAAAATGAAAACATTTCAGGTATAACAATAAATTTCAGAGATTTTTCCTGAAGGAGCTGAGCAACACGTGAAACACGTCGAAGGCACACAAGGCTAGAAGTGTGTCCTCATATAGTTAAAAGTGTGATTGCTCTACCTAACGGCATTTCCAAAAGCTTATAAGTTGACAATATATTAATATATGGGTGCGTTGTTTCAAATAATTATCCGAAGCGTACAAACTAAGACTTTTTAGCACGAATGAGTTAACTAGATTACCCCCGAGCAAACAAAAAAGTAGACATTTAATCGTAGGGATATTTAACTCTCTTATAATCTGTAACTAAGCATCCTTAGTTAGAAGACACTTGGATAAAGTCAGGGATATTATCCATACTCTCTCATGTAGAGAACGGGGATTTTTTTCTGAACCCTTGCAAGCATGAATTTTCTTCGCTAGAAAGAAAGTTGATAACGTTGTGAAATTCATTTTTTAATATTTCAGAATATAACGAAATAAAACTTCTTCTATCGGTTCTAGTTAATATATTGCTAAGATTGGAGGTAACAAATTTTAATTGTAACATTGACTAACCATTCGGTGGGTTTGCCTAGCATAATATCTCTCCATACGCGCTCTAAAAAAAACCCCCCCTTGAGTATAATGTCGATACACACCACCTCTTTATCGATTTCAAAGCTGCATATGACAGCATTAACCGCTCTCAACTCTATGCGGCCATGAAGGACTTGGGTATTCCTAACAAGCTCATAAGGATGGTTAGACTCACTATGAACCAATCACAATGTAGAGTCCGGATTCAGAATGATATCTCAGAACCATTTTACACAATGAATGGACTGCGTCAAGGAGACGCACTAGCTTGTCTACTTTTTAATATGGCTCTAGAGAAGTGTGTAAGAGAATCCGGAGTACAGACAAATGGGTCAATTTTCTACAAATCAAGCCAAATACTGGGCTACGCGGATGATATTGACATTATTGGTAGATCCCCACAAGCAATGATGGAGACATTTGTCCAGTTGGAGAGGGCCGCAAACAGAATGGGACTTCGCATCAACTCCGATAAGACCAAATATATGATAGCCACTAAATCACCCCATAATAACCAGACACGTACCCCGATTAATATAAGTTCTCATACAATAGAACGTGTAAACACCTTCACCTACCTAGGATCCATAGTGACAAGTGTTAATGATGCATCTATCGAGATTAAACGTCGAATATTCATGGCAAATAGATGCTTCTTTGGTCTGAGAAAACACCTTATATCTCGGTTGTTGTCCAGAAAAACAAAACTTACCATTTATAGGACACTGCTACGACCTGTCCTCACATATGGGTCTGAATGCTGGGTATTGAGTAAGAAGGACGAATCTTCCCTTCTAATATTTGAAAGGAAAATACTCAGAAAAATATTCGGACCCATACAGGAAAATGGATCTGGGAGAGTGAGATATAATGAGGAGTTATACAGCATATACAAATAGCCCAACATTATAAAATATATCGAAATTGGGAGGCTACGTTGGGCGGGGCATGTATCAAGAATGGGAGAAGAGAGAATGCCTAACAAGGTACTTTTTTCCAAGCCCCAAGGAAGACGTAGCGTGGGTAGACCAAAGCTCAGGTGGATGGATGGGGTGCAGAGTGATACAAGCGTGATTGGCATCAGGGGCTGGAGGAATGCATCCCAGGATAGGAGGGAATGGCGACGACTGCTGGAGGAGGCCGGGGCCCACAATGGGCTGTAGTGGCATTGATTGATTGATACGCGCTCTAATTTGTTCAAAATCGATACTTTTGAACTCATATGGTATTGATTGTATTATAAACACATACAAATAAACTGTGGTCTGAAAAGTTCTCTTTGACATTTTTTACAATTAAACATGCATTTTTTGATCATGTCTTACAGGTTATGTAAAACATTTAGTAGCAACAATAGAAGAAATGAATGCTACCGCAATTAATGTAAAGAGAAATAAAAAAAACTTGTTTCTATATCTTAAAAAGATCTTTCATCCTTTTAAAAATATTGAAAAGAAATATGAGTCTGGGGAAAAAATATTTTCAAGGGTATATCTGATATCATTTTACGGAAAAACTTTTACGATTTTTGTCAAGGGATGAATTATGACATAATAAAAATAAATACGACCAGGTAGGTAAGGGATGTTGATGAAGCAATAATAATAAAGCTTATAAATATAGTCGTCAGTTCGATTTAACAGGCATTTTTCCGCATAGTATTTAATGGTATAAGGATACGAATTACATTGGTCATATATATTCTTTAAAAAATATGGGGGGAAATCTGATAGTCTCGTTAAGTGTCCCATCGGAACCAGTACAGTGATTGGATAGCAGAAATAGATTTGAAGCAATAATCTGGTTGGTCCGCAGAAATAACTTTATAGCAATAATTCCACCAGATAAACAATGAATAAAAGTTTGTACACAAAAAAATAAAATTAAACGTAAAATAAGTAATTGAACGATTTTTTCAAATGTCTGTATTATATTCTTCTTCTTCTTCACGTGTCCTGCCGGGTCCCCCCGACGTTGACGACCATCTGAGAGAAAGCTTCCCTGTCCTGGGCGGCGCGAAACAGCTCCCCCACAGTTCTGACGCCGGTCCATTGTCGGATGTTTCGAAGCCAGGAGAGCTGTCTTCTGCCGACCCCTCTGCGGCCCTCGATCTTCCCCTTCATGACGAGCTGAAGTACGGTGTATTTGTCACCTCTCATTACATGGCCAAAATATGATGTTTTACGGAGCTTAACAGTGGTGAATAGTTCTCTATTTGCATTGGCTCTACGTAGTACATCAGTGTTTGTTATCATATCGGTCCAAGATATTCTTAACATTCTACGGTGGATCCACATTTCAAACGCTTCAAGGCGGTTTATTATGTTAACTTTAAGAGTCCACGCCTCTACGCCGTAAAGTAAGACAGACCATACGTAACATTTGACCATTCTTTGTCTCAGCTTTAAGTTTATATTATCGTCACAAAGAAGGTTTTTCATTTTATTAAAAGCCGTTCGTGCCGCTTCTATTCTGCATTTTATCTCAATGTCAGGATCCAGTTTCTCAGTAATCATGCTTCCCAGGTACCTGAACTGTTTCACCCTCTCGACAACAACACCCCTTAGCGTAAGGTGGACATTTGGATGACATTCTCGGCTAAAAACCATCATTTTAGTTTTGCTCACATTAATGTTCATACCAAAACGTTCACCAACGGAGTCAACTTTATCAAGCAGTTCTTGAAGGCCTTTTAAACTGTCCGCAATTAGAACGGTGTCATCCGCATATCTGATATTATTGATGACCACCCCATTGACCTTCACACCGAGATTTGTCTCAGTCAGCGCTTCCTTAAAGACCAAATGTATTATATTAAAGACCTGTATTATATTAAAGAACGGTATTTATTATGTGATATTATAGGATGGTGATTAAATTATTATAGAAAATTCCATTATATTGACTGTTGACTTGTATGAAATATTCAGTAAATGAAAGCTTCTCGTCTAGCAATTTTTGGTAGAATTCGAAATGGTAAAGCTATAAATTTAAAAAAAAAATTTCAACAATATTCTGCTAACCTTTGCCCATTTTCTCTGAATTATATGGCATCACTGTGAGTTCACCTTAAACTGGATGACAAGTGGGGTTTTATGTATATTTTTATTAATAATAAATATTTCGGATTCATTGTCGAAAAAATTATAATAATTAAAACTCAAAATAACATGAATTTTAAAACAACAAAATAAAACATACTTAAACAGTAATAGGTCAAAACATTTTGGAATCCAGTAACTTAAACTTATTTTTGGAATAAATTTTCTAATCATAATTGGTTACAAATTGGTTACAAAAAAACCGTGGCCTAGTTAACAAGATGCTGATCATCTGTTGTTCGACTCACGATGGTACCGATAAAAATGAACAATAAAAAAAATGGCAGTCAAGTTAATGAGTTTGTCTGGTTAAAATGCCTGTACGCATTTGACGTGTGCTTGTATTGTTGCCTCTTTTCATGCAGTAGTATTTCAAACACGTATGATGGCGAATTGAAAATTACTTTCAGTTGTTCGTATATATTGCAAAAAATCACTCAATTTTAAAGATGCATTTATTTTATTAATTATTTTACATCCAAAGCCACACTTGATTCACCTTTCCCTTCCTGTGCTAAAAAAATTCGCGAGTTCCGGTGCTGTGTATTCAATACATATCAATACACATGTAAAAATGAGCGATTTTAAATCGGAAAAAGAAGAATGTCCATAGCCAATCGCTTAAATTAATTAAATTTGAAGTCAAGAGTGATAATTATTGAAATTTTATTGCTAAAAACATGAAAAAAACATCGGCCGACGTTCACAAAATGGGCAAAGCGACCAACCACCTCAAATGGATGCCCGAAAGCTACTGAAGCGAGAGAACCGAGCGAACTGAGATTATATTTCTTGCGATCCTGTATACCGAAGTAGAGGGAAAGTGAGACGTGAATAGCGTCGCTTGTTCACCTATAGCAGTTTTTAAAATAAATATACCTACGTCACACACTGGCACACATTTGATTATATTGGTGAATTTATACCTGATTTTCACAAAATATATCTGATGTGGCCGATATGTGCTAATTATTATTAATATTATTTTTTCATTCAATGCGTAAATGTATTACGGAGGAATACCTAAAATCCTGATCCCAGTATTTATAATATTTATAGAGATATTAAAGTTTTTAAAAGCAATGTGTATTTGTTACACATCACAGGAAAGAAAGGGTAAATCAGGCTGGTTTATTCCTACAAAGTAAATTTTTCAATTATCCAGTAAGCTATCATTGTAATCTGAAACTGGTATACATGCTTCTACTGTATCTGTAACTGAAAAATTTTGAAATATTAAACATGTAACAACTGAGAGAAGTAAAGGTGTAACCACTGTATCTACACAAGTAAAAGTATCACAAAAATCTGAGACAAGTAAAGGTGTAACCATTGTAAAATAGATTTAAATTCATGTAGAGTGTGTTCTAATGGCCTAAAATCAAAAGGCATTGCATTTGGTTTTGATGGGGTTGTTGAAATAACGATAAGATTGTTACTTTAAATTTATATTTTTTACATAATTCAATAACTTAAGATTAAAAATAACTTGGGATCAACCAAAAGGTTAATTTAACTTAAGCCGAATGTTTTATCAGTGGTGCCAAATAAATATTTATCTCCTAGCCACGATCTTCAACACGTCCTTATGATGACTTAATATATATACTTGTATTCAAGGGTACAGATACTCGTATGATCTGATTTTATCGACACAGTTGAAATAGAAGGGATATTGTCAAACATTTATAATTATTTATTATTTTAACACATCATTATAAAGTAAATTGGTGCGGTTATTGTCAGGTGGAAATCTCTTCCAACCAACCAAAGACAAGAAAAATAAAGAACTGTACATGAGTGTAATAATAATTATTTTTTTTCTTTATTTGTACAAAGTTTTTGAACACTACATAATTAAAAGAAATCTGAGATATCATCAACTAAAAGGAAAAAGAAAGGATGGTGTAGATGAAAGAAAAATAGAATATATTATTTTGAAGAGACGGAGATCTTTACAAAAAGAAAAAAAGAAAAGTTCTGGCCAAGTAATTTATAAAGAAACAAAAAATAAATAAAACGAATCCCTACTCTAAAATGTGACATTAAAAATAAGACCCAACAGATTTTAACATACTACCAATCCTAGCGCAAAAGGAAAGGGTAAAATGTATTCTTGGAATGTATCTTTTAAAAATGTATTATACAAAGAAAAAATCTAGGAGAAAACAATAAAATTCTACCGGACGCAGTGGAATCACATTTCTGAACAAAATCAATTCTTTGTAAAACTTGTACAGTTTTTATCAAATTATTCACCATTATCGTTCCTCTCCTTATATTTTTATAAAACGTTAAAAAATATCCCCGCCAAAAGAGATATTTTTCAATATCTTTGTCCCTAACGAGATAAAGGCGAAAAGGAGACAAATTGTGTTTGCCTTAAGGGACCCAATCAGGTTACAAGGAACAATGTAAACGTTATTTGATAACGCTGTTGATGACTTTTTTCCCAGCCAGGATTAGCCGTTATTTATCCGTGTACACCAACTTAGATAAATTGAATGACCTAAAGGCATAATGGTATAAGTGCGATTCTTTGAGAAAATCTGCTAAATCTGTTTTTTTATTTTTCATAAAGGTATATTATTTACTTTGTTATTCCACTAATTACACTAATCCCCGCTACACGTGTTCATTCCTCCTACTTCCAAGCTATCTTCAGGCGGTTAAAAAGAGTCTCAAGAGAAGTGGCAGATACACGTGCGGTGGGAATTGACGTAATAACAAAGTAATTTAATATAAAATATTCTTATCTGGAGTTCCATCAAATTAAAATCGAAACTTCTGAAAAATTACTTCTATAAATGTTTCACTGGTGATGACTCCTGAAACAATGATTCCTCTGGAACAATAACTGACTGCCGTAAGACTCTCACCATCCCTTGTTTGATTTACTAAAAACTATCAATATGGTCCGAAAGTTTTCAGCTTGAACAAATTAGAGCGTGTATTGACAACACCATATCAGCCACGCTCAAAAATGATCAGGCAAATTGAAAAAAGTCAGAATCTTACACATCTACCCCTAATCGTATGTTAACAAGAGATGATAGAAAATTTATATCTGAAATTATCAAGTTTCCTTTTAAAGAAGTTTTCACTTTGTGTCCGTTTATTTTTTGCCGAGCTTTCCCTACATTTTGAAAGAACTTGATGACAACATTGCCTAACAATGCAATGAATTTGGCTGCTAGTCGTCCATATACGTTTTGACTTATGCAGACAAGAAATTTTGGTCCTTAGTGGTAATTTAAAGGTTTTCGTTAAGATTGTTCAAATCCAACTCACTTTATGAATACACTTTAAGATTCGTCTGACTTAAAAAAATTAAACGATTAAAATAATACTTCAAAGAAATCATTTCATATTTTTAAATGTTAATGCTAATCTGCTGTAATATTTTTTATTTTTTTTTATTTAAATACTTTAATTACGAGTTTAGTGTCGTATGACAATCTCGTTAAAATATTTATTTGAAAAAAAATTATAACAAACATCAAAGACAGGGAAAGGTGAAGAGAGATTGTAAAAGGTAATAAAAACACGTAAAAACATATTTTGTTTTTAAAGAGACATGAAATATTTTAACTCGGTATTTGAAACAAGCCAAAGAGGGTTGGGGGGTATCTCAAGGTAACTAATTTTGAAGTCTGATGGTATGTACGATGTAAAGAAGAAGCTGCGATAAACTAGAAATTTCAAAATGCAATATTATATTTACTTGAGTGTAGTGCGAATACATGATCAAAGAGGCACTTAATATTTTCGGCGACATATTCATATGTAAAGAAATAAAAAAATACGAAAATCGTATTAGACCCTCAAAAATATGAAAAGATGTAATAAAAGTCAAACAGATTACAAACCGTGCAATTATTTTTAAATATTTCTTTAAGTAACGTGTTCGTAGTTTAAAATATTACAAAAAAAAAACTAATTAATAAAACATTCATCTGAATTTGTGTTTTTTGTCACTTAAACCACTCTAGCTTTAGGCAAGCAATTGATTGGGTCTTCCCTTGTTCCTGAGACAAATTATCATCGTTGTTTTTGCTTAAGTGGCACTTAGTGATAAGGCCATACAATTAAGAAATTGATTAAACGCAAATCCTTTTCGAGAAATTAACAATCCATTCGTCTTGCACAATAACCACTGAACAGGAAGTTGGGATTATGAAATAATTTATCGCAGGAGTTAACTTAAAAGTTTAAAATCACCAACAAAGAGTATTGTTAGCTAATTATAGATCGGTTAATATATATAAAGAACTGATTAATTAGTCAATACTAAGAAGAACCCAAATCCATTTAGTTTTTAGTAATGTCTATGGCTTTGTAGCGATGCTCGTTACCAATTTAGCGTGTGTCCTGGTAGGACGTGCTGATGATGTTGATGTTGACATCGCTATATTCGTTTTAGTCGAATTCTGTGTTCCTCTTCGTTCGGGGTCATCAATTTAGCGTGATGCTTAATTCGATACGTCGTCGTGATGATTTCGATTTGTTTGTATTTAAAATGAAATACAAATATTCAGGAATGCGAACGAAAATGAGAGTGAATAGCGGGTAAATAATAACAAGTCTTGACAGTTGAATGAATAATAATGTGTATTTGTCTACAAGTAGGTATTTTATAGTAGTGAGTGAATGTGCTCGCGATATATACTTTGTCTCACTCCTGCGCGTGCACTAGTGTAGCGGGTAGGATAGTTATTTGTGAGTACACATTGTTGACGTTTCTAGTATGTGACAATTGTAGATAGTTCAGAGTTTGATTCATCGGTCGTTGACCCTGTATGTTTACAATTTATTTTAACAACAAATTATGTTTGACAATTATTTATTTATTTAGGGGACGTAGGTACGCTACAGCTTTGTATGGCAAAAAAAATATGGACTATGAGAAAGAAAGAAAGGAAGAAACATGATGGATATCTTCGATATGTACTGTTAAAAATTGATGCTCCTTATTCCATACACCGTAAGGCGCACTTGTTTATCTTTCGTCCAAGAATTAGAGATTACCGAAAGACTTTTAACCACATGGAGGAAAAGAATTCTAAAATATGTCGAGTGTCTTGCCAGAAAGAATAATGAAAGTCTTAACAAATAAGTCGAAAGTCTTTTAAAAGATGAATAGACTAAGAAAACCACGCAAATACACCATCGCCACATATGCTGTTATGGAGAACAAAGTAAATACCACCCATGGCAATCTTCGCTAGGGGATCGAAATCGAAAACGTTTAGCCAATTGTGAGCAATGTTTTTCGGAATTAGTAGTTTAGTTTGATAGTCACAGCCCAAATTACACGATGCCCTTCTAATCCCACCAGATACACAGTGTGACCTGTTTTGGTTGCATTACAGCATTTCCCATCGATTGTGCTGGCTCACCATATTGCGATTATTATTTTATTTTTTTTAATCCCCTGCACGGATTTCTCCTGTTACACAAAGAGGGTCTGCTTCTAGCGTTAGCTGATTCGTTAGGAATAATATCAGCCAGGATTCTTCTCATACTGCTAGACGGTACCGAGAATATATCAACCGTGTCATTCAGTTGGTTCAATATCTCTATACCACGCGTGACTGAGTGTTTAGCCATGATATTCGTCTTATAAGTTGGTATGTAGAACAGAGGGTGATTCCTTGCACGGCTATATTTATTGGGTACATATAAACTTAGTGCTTCTAGAATCGCGGGACAGTTAAATGAACCTTGGAAAACCTTTATTAGGAATATCGCAATGGATTATGCTTATTTTTGACTAACGTTGTTGTAAATAATCTACTTTTTATCAATAGTTATGACTTGTTTGAGATACAACTCATTTTTTATTGTGTTTAATGAACGAGTCGTAAGTAGCACATTGGTTTGATTTTTTTTTTGCTAAACTGTTGTGACTACCAAGTATCGAGATTATTTCCCATCCTATGCTTTCATAAATGTCGCAAAACACTATTAATAATAATGTTTAGTGCCTAATCAATCTAATGTGTCGTCAAATAGTGGTCGCTTGTAATTATTGAATTTATCAACGTCTGTGGTGATATGCCGTCCGGGGTAAGATGCATTTTTCTCATCAACATTTTTATCTAAAAAAATTCGAAAGCATTCGATGCGTTGAATCATCTATAACATTGAGTCCGTGTGTAACGAATTTTTCACAAATTTATGATGCGATTTTTTTTTCTTTTTCAAAAGAAAAAAATGGCAATGTGTCGAAGAAGTTTTTTATTTTCTGACATATATTGTTTACAATTACATGAAATGCGCCAGGGCTCACTGACCGCAGCGAAATGTCATGCAAATACCCGCTGAAAGTTGCCGTTTCAATGATTTATAACATTTGAGTGCGTGAAGCTGATAACTGGTCAAAAAAAGAGGATGACACGTCACTAAGTAGAGAAAGCTGGTCAAATATATCTAACTATAAAAATAATATTGGTGACCATAGAAAGAGAAACAACTCACATTAACTCGTATTAAACAGCAAATTATAAAAAATCAATAGCTTTAGACAATTAATGAACTCCGTGATCAAGTGAGTAAGATGACTGTCTTCTAGCCTGATAATTGTTGATTCAATTCCAGATTTCTTAGAAGGTTTCCTCATTGTTTCACTAAATATTTCACTACCTTTTCTCCCGTGGCTCTCATGAGGTGAGAAAAGGTATAGAAAGAAATGTAGGGGTGATAAATGTAATTAGTGGTATTGCAAAATATTTTTTTGTTAAATATTCTAATATGCTTTTCCACAAAGCTTAAGCGAAAATCTTGAATAAAAAATAAATTAGATTTTATATTTACTTATACAATACTATTTTCATTCCGTTCAATTGTTTATGGATTTCAATGGTTTCTAAATCTCTTGTTATGTATTATGTTTGTATTTTGTGGGTATGATAACGTGTTATTAAGTGTTCTGCAAAACGCTTAATAAAACGTTATCAGGTGTTCTACAAAACACCTAATAACTCAAGAAGACGAATCATACAGCTTATCTAATTAACACCATCATTTAAAACGAAATTCACTTATATTTTATTCTCTATTTTTTTAAATTTTGAGTTTATTTCAATTTTATCTTTTATTCTACAATTCCGAGATATACAATATTTCAGCAAAAGAAACAAAAAAAAAATCTTTCTTGAATCGTATATAACTGTGGTGAATACAAAATGATTTAATAATACCTAAACTTCTCTTTAATATCACAGACAGGTACGCCAGAGGTCTACAAAAAAATCAGAGGTCTACAAAAACACGTTGAGTGCTGTTCAGTGTATTATCAAACAGTTCGACATCAAAAGAAGATGATTTTCTGAGGCTTCATCTTTTGTTTCTATTATAATAATTTTTAAGAAGGCGTAAAGACCCTGTTGTGACTTTTAAAGGGACAATTCAAGATAATGTTTATGAAATGTGAATCATGTCCAAACGCTTTATAAACAGTTTTACATTTATTTATTTAACTATTTTATTGCAAATACAATCTGGTGGGCTTATTACCAGGTGGCAATCTTTTCCAACAAACTAGATAAAAGTAAATGATCATGCAAATTACATGGTCAAGCAAATGGTCATGATCGAAATCTATGAACATATACGTAAATAAACACCCACAAACCCTACAAAGACGGGCAATTACCCGAACAACATCTTTCATATAAAGTGAGATATCATCAATCAAAGGGAAAGGAAGGGTTGGTAGAAAGGAAAAAAGCCAGGAATGAAACACGTTATATTACTGACTTGAAATTAATAGTTCTTTCAGTCCCTTCTTAAAGCATGCCAAGGACGGAGTGAATCTTATATTGGTTTGTAACTGATTCCAGAGTCTCACCACATGGCAGTAAAAGACGACGTAAAAAAAGAAGAGCGTTGAATCAGAAAGATCAATAAACAACATCTGTTTAGGTGTAGCGCTGGTCCATGATCGAAAAGACGCTGAATTTTTCCGCGAGATAAGAGGGGGTGGCAGGACAGTTAAGGATATTATACAATAGAAATAGTTTGTGAATTTTAGTAACTACTCAGCATTTTTTGATAAATTATTTATTAGCACCTGGAGCGAGTCTTTTTTTGTCGTAAAAAGCATGCATGGCCAATAAGGAGTAAGGCCGCGGAGAGGCCGAGGACGGAGCCCATATTCCACCTCTTGCCGATCTAGTCAAGTGGTTATGGCCTGTATCAATGTATTTTTTTGTGATTTTTTTTTTTCAAATTGTTATGCATGTTGAAGAAAAAGATCTGAGAATGAATGTTACAATATCCAAAGTAATGGTGATAGAAAAGTGAGAAAGGAAAAGTGTGAAAAGAAAAGTAAATGCGACATGTGTGTATGGATGAAAAATAAAAGATTGGAGCAAATTGAGGAATTCTGCCATTCGGATAGTATTTTCACCGATGATGTAAGAGTTAAGAGGAATATCGATAAGTGAAGCGATAGAAAAGAAAGTCGACGGGGCCCTAAAACATATGAAATTGAACCAGACAGTATCAAAATATGTTAAAATGATAGCCTATAATAGTATTTTGATACCAATTTTGGTTTATGGTAGGGAAAAGTTAACGTTGAAAAAGACTGACAGGATCCGAATTAATGTTGTAGAGATATATTCATATGTTCATACATGGGGTAAAAATGAATGACATAATACGGAATGAAGTGATAAGGGATGAATGTGAACTTAAGGGTGAAGTGTTAAGTAAGAAGAAGAATACATTGAGATGGTTTGGGAATGTAGTACAAACAAATGAAGAAAAACTAACAAAACAGATATAAAGTGCCGATGTGAGCGGAATGCGTGTGAGAGTAAGATCAAGGAAAGTATGATTGAATCAAGTGAATAATATTTTGAACGAATGAGACGTTGAAAGTCTGAAAAATAGAAGAAGTTGCATGAGAAGGTCTATGGATGTAGAAATCTCTAAGGATGTTTTTAATAATGCTGATATGTCCTATCTACTTACTCCTTTAGGGAAAAGTGGTGATGGTTTGTATGTATGTTTTATTTTAATTTTTTGTATGTTTTAATTTGATTATTCTGAGTCTCGTTTTTTATGACGCATGTGTTTGCATGGCAAGCTATAGCAACTTGCTCCGTCTCATTTGTATTCTATTTTTTCTTTTAATATTTTTTTCTTCTCTTTAGGAAACATGCCGGAACTTTATAAATAAAAAAAACAACAATCTCATGATCAAAGCAGGAAGTAAACAAGAGGAAAAATTTAATATTATATTTGGAAATCTAAATATACTTAAATTCTCAGAAACCATATCGGATACTTATTTTGTTAAATACCAAACCCAATTTCTGTTATGCTAAATAGAGTAAATTTCCTCAGTAAATTTAATAACCTAACGAAACATGCTCGACCAGGTAATATTTTATACTGAACTACATACAATAAACAAGTGCTTTTCAAACTAGAGTCAGCGACCCTCTAGGCAGCTCTGAAACTCCTGAAAAAAAAACTGAAAAAAAACCTGCATTTATTAATGACGATATCCGTGGCCTGGTACATAAGATTTATTCATTTTGATCCCAATTGCTTTTACATGGCGTTAAAAGATCTTAATACAGACCTTCAATCGATCTCCGAATGGACTTTTTTTTTATTAAACAAAGTAAAATATTGCACAAACATTTGTCAAGGCTATACCTATATACAAATTTATTACTTAACTAATCTTAATTATATGTTATAATTTATGAACTTTCTTAATCTTATTTTCCTACATGTCATTTTACTTTATTTTTACAATCTTAATATATGATTTCTTAAAAATAATTAACACCTACATACTACTTATAACTAGATAACAATTCTGACACTAAATATTTAGCAAAAACAAAAACACTCGTTCAGGCTACCTGTATTCCATCACATTTTCTCAGACCTTGGTCGTCCCAGCTAATACTGTAGGTGGACTAGTCAGGCAACATATAATGCTTCGGGAGCCTATGCTTATAACGGAAGGGTAGGTCGGATTTATTTTCATAAGCCCCCAGGGCAGCGACTAAGGGATTGCTGTGATTTTGTTGAATTTTATAGAACTTTTATAGAAGTCTCAAGCAATCTTGATTGGTCATCCTAAGCTTCACAAATTCAACGTTGACTTACTTCCTTCAATAAAACTCGATGGCTCCATCATACCATAAAATGAAGCAGTTAAAAATCTAAATGTGTTAATAGTTAACAGTTTCATGGCAAGATCAAATATACTAGATAAGCCGAAGGATCTTTTTAGCCTTCGTTCTCTTAAAGAGTTTCAAAGATGCCTGCCTACTAAAATCAAAATTCGGATCTTGCAGTATCTGCTCTTTCCGATTTTATAATAGAATATGCGGATTTATGTTATTTACGAAGGAACATCTCAAGAAATAACAGTTTCTTGAAAATGTTTGTCTGAGATTTATTTTTCCACTGAGAAAGAACAATCACACCACTTTTTACTAGAATAAACTAAATTGATTGAACTTGAGAAATAGAAGCTTGTTCGACTGTCACTTTTGCATAGTATCGTAAACTGTCCCGCCATAAATATTTAGCATCTTTTCGACCATGAACTTGCGCTTTGCTCAAACAGAGATTGTTCATTGGATTTTTCGATTCAGAGTTCTTGTTTTTAAATATCGTCCTTTACTGTCCATCAGTTAGGTTATGGAACCAGTTGTAAACTAATGTAAGACTTGCTCCGTCATTATGTTTTAAAAAGCGACTAAAAAAGCTCTAACTTTCAAGTCAGCTGTATAATGAGTTTCATTCCTGTTTTTTTTTCGTCTTCACAATCCCTTCCTTCCTTTAATTGATGCTATGCTTCATGAGTTTTCTAAAGAAGAATAATTATTTGACATGATTTTGCAGCGTTGTAACTTTCTTTATTCATTTTTGTCTGGTAGGCTGGAAGAGATTTCTACCTAGCAATAAATTCATCAGGTTGTTTAAAAATGAAAAATGAAATAAATAAATAAAATGTCGTTTTCCAGCTCTGAGGATATTGGCTCGATTCCCAATTTATTTTAAAAAGGGGTCCAAAAAGGTTTTCATTTAAAATCTTTTAAGTTGGTTAAAAAAAATCCTGACGTCTATTTCTAAGTAATTATATATGAAGAATATTAAAAAATAAAATGTCGTGAAGGAAATTAAAATTCAGTTCCTTTATTATTATAATATATAAATTAGATTAGTTAAGATATATATTTGCATATAGGTATAGCCAATGGCCAATGTTTGTACCATATATTACTTTTAAATAAATAATAAAAAATACACTTATATAACATAGTAACCCGGTTTATAGGTGTGCATTTTGCAATGTAAAGCCTCTTTAATTTTTGTGTATAATAAAGAAAGAAAATAAGTTGATTGTGTTGTCAATATCATTATAAGTTTCACGTAAATTTGAAATATATTTGTTTACTGTTGATTTAAACCAATATTTATTTTTACAAAACATTTGCGAGTGCGAGTAAAAACGGGAATATGTGAGATGCTTGAATATACAAAAACATCTAATTACGAAAAATAATCATGTAATCTGCAGTCAATATTGTAATAATTTTCGACTAACTGTAATGTTTTACTCTGTCTATTGACACTTGGACAACTCTGACCGTCACGCCAAAGTTTTAGAGTATTTATTGTATTTAAGATACTTGAGTTAACTATTTGAGTTACTGTTAACGCGTGTATACTCGTATTAGATTTCGTATAGGAAAAAAGGTAACATTTAAAAGGTAACGATTAATCAACTTGTAAGTGAAATTAAAAAATGAGTTTTGAAAAAGTTATTGTTATATTTATTGAGACAAAAAATGATGTTTAAACCTGACGTTAATTTATCTTATTTTTTTAATGTTTCAATAGAAAAATGTATAAAAATATACCGGGGATTTTTCGACAGATTGATTTGATTTATTGGTGATATTTTTTGACTGAATGGCTTACAATAATTCAGTTCATACAGATAAATCAAAATTTCTGTTGACTAAGACTTCGATTTAATTCACATTTTATAGGATAAGTGGTATTTGGATCAATACTGAGGTAACCCAGGTTTCAATTAAAGATACTAAGTGATACCAAATACTTAATGTATGGACAAATACCAACACATCCAAGACTGAAATAACGCAAACGATTTACGACCATCCACAATCTCCTCGAAGGCTTTCTGGAAAGAGAGTGTGACAATTTTTGGAAAGCTGTAACTGAAAGCCTGTAGATATGATTGCAGCCCTCAGGATGCCTACCGTTGGTACGTCACCTGATATTAGTATGGTTGATCCCGGAGGGCCGTGAATTTTTTAGCAAAAATAGCAGAAGACTTACCAAATATGTACAATATGTGACGCAACACTGACGACCTTGTATTAGTGACACATGTCGACTATCATGCAAACCTTTTAGGTAAATCTCTGAAATTTCGATAATATTTGTAAACTGTAATATTATTTATTCATCATCTCAATAGATGTCTCTATACGTTCCATTTTTTGAATTATTCGAATTAGTACTAGACATTGTATAAAGTTGAGCGATTTAACTCGCTAATTTTGTATGTAACAGAGAGCGAGTAAACTTGATTAAGGCACCTAACTGGTTAAATCACTTACATACCCACGTGTGCAGATCAAAAGAGCATCTCCTCAGATGGAAGATTGGTGCAAAATCACCCACCACTATGAACGTGTTGTGACATTCAATCAATGTCGTATCTGATGGTTTGCCCTCGATGCCCCGCTAACTACTCGGATGAAAGCCTGTTTAAAAGAAACCCCAATCTCATCTCAGTTGCATTTTTTTGGGCTGAAACGAACGATAAAGATATAATAAATAAATATAGGTTTATTGATAGCAACATAATATGCACATATATTGTATGAAATGCGAGAACATATATCGTGAAGTAATTTATTTCTTTAACACATTTATTGCAAATACAATCTGGCGGGCTTATTGCTAGGTGGCAATTTCTTCCAATCAACCAGACGAAAGTAAATGAAGCAAGTTACGTGTTCGCATAAATCATTCAAATGAATGTCCGTCTCCACGATATCCATAAACACATACGTGAGCATATGCCCACGAACCCCACAAAGACGGACAATCACCTGAACATTATTTTACATATAAAGTGAGATATCATTAATCAAAAGGAAAGGAAGGGATGGTGGAGAGGAAAGGAAAATGAAAATCAGGAATGAAACACGTTATTTTACTGACTAGAAATTAAGAGTTTTTTCAGTCGCTTCTTAAAGCATATGCCAAGGACGGAGCGAGTCTTATATTATATTGGTTTGTAACTGAAGTTACCTTTACATATATTTCAAGACAATATCGAAAAAAAAACATTTAAGAGAGCTATCAAAAATCTGAGCTCATCTCATAAAATATCCCCAATCGAGATACATATCCACCAATAGAGGGTGAGCCCGGTCACAAGGAAATCAGATGTTTTTTAGTGCACACTCTTGTACATGAAAAAATAATAATAAATAAGCAGTTTATATAATTAATTCAGTTAATGCCATAATAGGTTCACCGGTATAAAAAATAGCATGCAAAATAAAATATATATTACACATTCCGCAATCACACAAATTCTAAAGCAAAGGAAAATTAAACACAACAGGCATAGTTATATAATTTAAAGTATGAATTTTGTAAAATATGTGAGATTTTGATAGTAATATGAAGAACAGGTGTTTTTGAAAATCAAGGTAATAAAATTGAAATTTAAGGTTATTTTTTATTGAAGTTGAATGTTGATGAGAATACTGAGATTTTTATTTATTAAGTTGAATGTTGATGAGAATACTGAGATTTTTATTTATTAAGTTGAATGTTGATGAGAATACTGAGAGTTTTATTTATTAAGTTGAATGTTGATGAGAATACTGAGATTTTTATTTATTAAGTTGAATGTTGATGAGAATACTGAGATTTTTATTTATTAAGTTGAATGTTGATGAGAATACTGAGATTTTTATTTATTAAGTTGAATGTTGATGAGAATACTGAGATTTTTATTTATTAAGTTGAATGTTGATGAGAATACTGAGATTTTTATTTATTCTGCGTGCGAGAAATTAATAAAATGAGGGTAATTTGAAAATAACATTTTTTCATTTTTATTATTTAATATAAGCTGATTTTGTGGCACAGATATTATGGCATACCACTGTTCTCAAGTAATTAATTCATTTATAGGGGAATGGGCAAGTAATTGTGTAATCGTCGTCTGGAACAGAATTACACGGTAATAAATAGTACATATAGTATGTTTGATTACTTATAACTGAAACTATGGGATATCCTTGAATTAAGTTTCAGATATCGGGTCGGTTATATGAAAAAGTTTGAGAGCTTTGGACTAAACCACTGTATGGGAGGAAATGTTCAACAAATCAACAAGTTCCCGGAATATTCTCATAACGCTTTTATTTCCTTTATATTGTTTTTCCCAGTGTGTTTATTATTGAAATATTTTTTATTTCAAGAAACCCGGTCGATATTGTAAAATATCAGTTTATTTCTTTCGGTTCCGTTTTACCGGATGATGTTAAAAAAATAAAGATTCATATATTGTTTATAGTTAAGGTATTAACATTGTGGAGGTTTAAATACATTGTAATTCATTTTATCAAACTCTGTTTATTCCACTTTATGTAACGGTATAACCCTACCGGTTTCAAGGCTTTCACCTCATCATCAGGTGAACACTGTTTGTGCTCTCCTGATGATAAACAGTGTTTGATAAAACAAATTACGATGAAAATTTATTTGGCAGTGCGATTAAAACGCTTTTAGGGACTTGTGTTTCGCATAGAAGGATGAGGTTGTTTTAATAAAAGTCGTCAAGATCAAGATAAGCAAAGAGAGAAAGTTTATTGAGAGCGTATATATTTATAATGTATAGAACGGAGCAGAACATGTCGCTGTCTCACTTCGCCGGACACATAGTTATTGTCACGCGTTCCATATAAATTTCATAGTACGGTCTGCAGGAGAGGCAAGAGATATGTCGGCGTCTCACTCTCGCTGTTCGCTACTAGTGAGTTCAATGACCACGCGGCAACCTTCGCCCAGCGCCGCCTCGCATTCCTTGCAGAGCGAGTTCAATGAACAAGCGGCCAAAGATCACCTCAGTGGGTTCAGTGCCCGCACGCACGGTCGCTACACGCTAAACTTCTGTTCAAAACTCTTGTTGGTCCTCAAATCGCGAATACCATCGACATTTCTTTCAGTCAAATTTACAAGATTACATAGTTTTCGTAACATTAACTTAAAACATAAATAAATAAAAATATGACCTACCTTTCAGTTCTGGTTTAGTTTAGGCTTCAAGATCTTGGTTGTTCAATGCTAACTACACCTCAGACCTCCAAATCACCTGATCTTGTGAATACAATAATCTGCAATCAATATAAAATTTACAGTTTTTGATATTAATTTATACCAATAAAAGCAAATAAATTCATAAAATTATATTTCATGAAATTTATTGTTATTCAACAAAATATATTGAAGAATTAATAATTTTCACAAAAATGGGAAAAAATCCGTTAAATAAATTTAGAACACTCTAAGGTATTTTTTTTATTGTACAATATACAGTTATATAATGACCTCAGTGAGATACAGGCAAAATTCTAGTTTACTGGGGACACGACAAATAAAAGGCAACAAACCCAGATCCATTAAAATTATGTGTCTAAATTTAATTATTGCAATTTATTTTTATCAAACACTGTTTATTCCACTTTTTGTAATGTGATAATTTCTATATAGAAAAGACAGGAAGATCTTTTGAAAAGAGATTTCGTGAACACAAATCCGCCTTAACAAATCCTCTAATTTATTCTGAAATGGCTAGTCATTGTCACCGTGAAAACCATACTTTTTCTATCGATGATGCCAAATTCTTACATATCAGTAGTAAAGGAAATAAATTGGACAGATAAGAGGCCCTAGAAATTTCTAAGTCAGTACATCGATCCGAATATCTGGTGAACAGTTATATTCCAAAAATCTCTCCGCTCTTGGCCAAAATCGTCCCATGCCTCCTTCACCCCTCAGCCCCAAACCATTGAAGCGTGTATATCGGTGCCAGTTCGAACAGAATTTAGTCTTGTTTGTGCTCTTCTGAAGATGAGGTGAAAGCCTTGAAACCGGTAATGTTATACCGTTACAAAAAAGTGGAATAAACAGTGTTTGATAAAAATAAATTACAATGTCTTTAAACCTCCACAACGTTAATGCCTTAACTATAAACAACATATAAACTTAATTACCTGTTGTTTTTTCGCGAATTATGTATTATACATTGTTTGTCATGTGTAAAAAATGTACATAAAAAAATCATAATACTCGTACTATGGAACATGATATTACAAATTATATGTTATGTTCCATGATCCAACAAACTAGATAACTGTCTGTGTCTTCTTAGATATTCTTATATACATATTATTTTCAATGCACGCATTCGAGCATTTATTCGAGTTATTGCAGATTTTTTTTGGATCGACATCTTCAAACAAGGTCGTGAATTCGGCTCCCGTTTACAGAATATTGTTTTTGTTTCATTATCTTTTAAAGGCGGAGCGTTTGGATAAAATAATATTAAAAATATAAACTTTTAGAACTCCTAGAAATTTCTAAATCATTATATCGAGCCAAACATCTGGTAAACACATATATTCCAAAAATCTGTCCGCTCCTGGCCGAAATCGTCCCGTGCCTCCCTTACCCCTCAGTCCCCAATCGTTGAAGCGTGTATGTCGGTACCAGTTCGAACATAATTTAGTCTTGTTTATGCTCCCCTGAAGATGAGATGAAAGCCTTGAAACCGGTAGGGTTATACCGTTACAAAAAAGTGTAATAAACAGTGTTTGAAAAAAATAAATTACAAAAATATTATCCTTACAGCCCGATGATAAGTTACTTTAATTTTTGAAAAGTGTCTTAAAACACTTTTAATCAAAATAATCGATAACAATTCGGTATCACATTTTCCAGAACCAATGCAAATGTTATCAAATATCTGTTTGTGTCGTTGGAGATTTGGGTAATTTCAAATTTCGACGTCAAATAGGGCGAAATAAAAAATAAATAGAGCGTCAAACGAGTATTGAAAATGTATCTTCAAGAACGAAACTTCCGGCGGACCCATCTCACTAGTCAAGATTCCGTTGAGGCTTTAATGGATCAAACTTCGAGTCTTGACTCGAAATGAAATTTACGAGGGGTCTCATGTGATTTAATACATTCAAAAGTTTAAATTTAATAAATCAGCTCAACTCCTATTGGAATTATAATTTGACTTTTATTGTTTTATAAAACAATTCCGCAAAAGTTTTCAGTCAAGATTCTGAGATGAATTTCAATGACTTCTCCGCTTTTCCTTCGTTTTTGTTGTAATTCATAATGTTCAATGAGAAAATGAAGATTTCTTCGGTGTGCCTTCCTTATTTCTCTCTCTCTTCTCTTTTTAATGGAGTAATTCCTATTTTTATAATAACTCATCTTGTTAGATTTCTCAAAAAAATTAATAAATACTCGTATGTTTTTTTTCTATTTCGTTCGACTTATGGCCTATTATATTAACCTTTCCCTTCGTGTGCTGAAAACATCCGGTGATGTGTATTCAAAACACATTTAAAAATGAGTGATTTAAAATTAAAAAAATAAAAATATTCATACCTAATCGCTTAAATTAATTAAATTTGATGTCAAAACTGATAATAATTGAAAATTTATAACTAAAACCATGAAAAAAAATAACATCAGACGACGTTCACAAAACGGGCGAAACGATCACCTCAAACGAAAGCCCGCTGACTACTGAGCGAGAGAAGCGAGTGAACTGAGATTATATTCTTGCGTTCACATATACCGAAGTAGAGTGAGAGCTAGACATGAATAGCGTCGCTTCCTCCCCCATAGTGATTTTTTAGAACGAATATACTTACGTCACACACTGTGCACGCGTTTGATTGTATTGGTGAATTTATTCCCGATTTTCACAAAATATCTCTGATGTGCTAATTATGCTAATTATAATCAATATCATTTTTTTCATTCAATGCGTAAATGTATTACGAAAGAATACCTAAAATCTGAACCCAGTATTTATTATATGTAAAGAGATATTAAAGTTTTTAGAAGCAATGTGTACTAGTTACACATCACATGACAGGAAGGGTTAAGGACTGTCTTTCTTGAAATGTTGACTCCCAGCTATACTTCCATCTTTTTGGACATCTTCCTAAGGGACTACTGTCACCGGGCATTTCGTACATTACCATGTAGGGAACGTTTCAATTATCCATCATTGCCATATTGCCTCGGTAGTGTCTTTTCGGTTTTTACCTCATCTAACAATATTTTCCATTACTTAAATTTCTTAGACATGGAAGTTTAAATTGTCCGTAGGCAAAAGTCTAGTTTACTGTGGACACTACAAATGTCAAGTATTTAATCATTATCCATACGATGTAATTGTATCCACTTGAATTTACTTGTATTGGTTTTTCTTGTTTTTTATAGATAACATATCCATATTATATTCACCACCTTCCTATTGTAGGGAATACCGACGTCCCTAAATATTGTCAACATGCACGGTCAACGACCGATGAATCAACCTTTGAATATGTACAAAGATCACATACCAGAACGTCAATATTGTTTACACGCAAATAATATTTACGTCGCATTCCACGGTAGAAAGAGAACGCATCGCGTTGTCTCACCGTTTCGGCAATAAATATTCTACCCACTATATCATTGGCAACATCTGCGACCACCTCGGCACGCACAGGAGTGAGATCAAGATATACTGCGGACGCATTTACGCGCCCCATTCTGAAATTGTATATATACCTACTTATCGACAAATAAAGGGCACTTGTTATTATTCGCTTGACCATTCATTGCTGTTTACTATTCATTGATTATTCACTCTCACTTCCCGCATTCCTGAATCGACGTTTTTTATTTTAAATACAAAACAAATCAAAATCATCACGACGTATCAAATTAAGCATCCCGCTAAATTGATGACCCCGAACGAAAAGGAACACAGAATTCGACTAAAGCGAATACAGCGATGTCAACAACATCATCATCAGCACGTCCTACTAGGACATACGCTAAACTATCTTTATGCTCAACTTTTGTAACATTTTCATCAGGCGGATAATACAGCTGTTATACAATTTCAAACCATCTCAAAGTGTTTTTTTTTTAATTTTTGATCAAAACACCAGCCTTAAATTTACGTTTACCCTTGATCAATTCATTCCGTTTTCAGTCATACATTATCACCTTCTCAATGCACGCATCTTTATAGAATTGATTCCGCTTCTTTCAGTATTTTTAACATATAAGTTTCACTCACTATATCAACGTTTGTATTTAAATACTGTGATTGACAATTTACGCAGGTTTTGTTACTGCCTGATATATCTTATAACCCTTCCGTTATCTGAGAAAAACCCTGCAGAATCCATCAACTTGCTTCAATCTGTCATTATTTGCACATACACTGTTTTACTTTTTCTTTACCGTAACTTTTGATTTTGCAACATTAATTCTTACATCTTTATATTTACATACTCGTATCTCATACAAACTTTATTTAAAAAACTCTCTTATTTTTCTTCTTATTTCAGGCCTGTTGGTATGTTATGGTCCTGCATCATTGTTTGCCTCTTGTGACGTCGACTGCCAGCTGTCTTTCCATATTTTGGGAGGTCGTCCTGGAGGTCTGCTTACTTGGGGCATACTGTCCTTGGCCATTCTTACGGCTCTCGGTTCCGCCATTCTGGATACGTGTTCGTTTCAGAACCTTTTTCTCTGTCGTCCCCATCTGACAATATCTTCAACTTCACACGTCCTTTGGACTTCTGTGTTTCGTACTCTATCACGAAGGGTTTTGCCAGCGATACTCCTGAGTACCTTCATTTTCCTGGTTCGAAGAAGATTTTTGGTTCTGACAGTGTCGGCACTGGACTCTATGCTGTATGTCATTATGGGGCGGACACATGTCTTGTATATCCTCACCTTGCTTTGGATGTTCACTCTATTATTAATCTTTTAATAAGCATAAGTACAAATCATCCTCTTTCTAGAAAACCTCATCAATCCGACAAGCAGTCATAAATATCAGTTCCCGACAGAAAACCCGACAAGCAGTCGTAAATATCAGTTCAACTACATTTTTTTAACAGAATAGTTATAATTTACGGAAAATAATAAATTGAACAATTATTCTGGTCACAGTGGAAAACAAAAGTTCAAGGGTCACAACACATAAATAATAAAAGCTATTTCGTGGCATCAAGTGACAATTATTATTCTGTTAATGTTGGCGCTAGCCACTGGGTCAAAGAACCCATTATTCTGAAGCTTTACCACGCTACCACAAGCCCCCACGCCATTGGGGACGCCATCCGCAAACCCTTTCATTACTTCTGATTTTCAACTTGTGTTGAATGCTGAGTTGTAAATTTTCTTCGGCAAAACAAACTTTGTATTCAGGAAATTAAAGATGTTAAGATATGAGAATATGTACTACTCGTTATCATCACCACGAAATTCGTTCCCAAAGAAACATGTAGATGCTTTAAAACGCCTCTATCCAGATTGGTCCACAAGCTGGGACTCCACGTCTTCCACTTCACGAGGTCAAGGTCAAGGTCATTTGCTTTTAATAATTGATATTATAATAACATATATCTAACTCAACGATCGTGAATAAAAAATACTGTAAGATATATATTTACAGTTCAAAATATGTATGAGGTCAATCGTGAATTATAAAATACAATAAAGAGCATATTTAACCAAAATTATGCACTCAACTACCTAAATTAAAGCCTTCAGAATTATTGCACTTAGATATACAGTTTAAAACACCTTCAGTTGAGAGATTGTACCGGACAGGTACAAAGACTGTAGATAGGTGGTTGGTCGCCGCGTAGCGCTCAGAGAATCGAACTAGCGAATTCCGTAGCGAAGATCCAGCAGAAGAAGAAGAAGAAGAGTAGGGAGAGATTCCTCTCAGGCAGTCGATGTAGGGTAGCGGGTCTCAAGTAAAAACACGGTAAATTCGGTATTACTGAGAATTATATATTTCACAGAAGTGAGAAGTGAGCAGAACATGATTTCCAAATTGGGGGCCCCTCTATATTAATGGTCAGTCGGCCGTCACAAGCACCCATTGCCCGCGAAATACAACAACTTTCGGGGTCTGGGCCTTGCTTACGCCGACTGAGCCTGGACCTACTCCGATCGCACCGCTTTGCAAGTCATATATTTCCAGCGCGGTCGCGAATGCGATCGGAGTCAAACAAACATATTATACATATTTACATATAATTATAAGGGTTTACATACAAGCATTTAACATATACAAATACAAGAACATTGGATATCATAACATACAAGTTTAATAATACAGATCTACACACAGTGTCCTTTTCACATCACATACCCACACACACGGGTGACGGCACACGTCCGATACAGAGATTCATAAAGTAAAATTTATGGTGAGAAAGGGTAAAACACTGCAGAATACACTGGCGAGGCTGCAAGTAGAGGATGGAAACGCAAGAGTTCCCTACATGGCAATGAATGAATCTCTAGAAGAAATCTTACCTCCTCTAGAAGAACTCTAGGAGAACTCTTACAAGAGGGAAAGATAGCAAGGAATCAGTTTATCAAGTGAATCAGCCCTGATGATAAATTATAAGACTAATTTAAAAGAAAAAAAAGATGCGCGGAGACTCTCGCGCAGTAGAAGTGAAACTTCTTAGCTCCTAGGAAAAGTTGATTTTATACATTGCTTTTTTTCATTTGTTAACGATTTTTATTACTTTTTTTTTAGGATTAGGAAATGGTTATGTGGAATTTAATTTTAAAAATTCTCTCTTAATTAAATAAAAAATGGTTATGTGAAATTTAATTCAAGAAAATAAAAATGTATTTTTTTTTATTTTTATTAATAAATAATAATTTTAATAATAATAGAATACACATAATAATATTAAATTAACATTTAGTAAATTAAAGTGTTTATGTTATTATTAAATTAATAATTTATTTATTATTATATTATTAATCATATTATTAAATTAATATTTATAATATAATTAATTATAATTTACTAATAACATAATAATAAATATTATAATAACATATATGTACCTATATGGTATATTATTATAATTATATATTAAATATAAATTATATATTAAATAAAATAAAATAATTAAATATAAAATAAAATTAATATATATTAAATATTGTATATTAATAAAAAAATAATATAAACTAAAAATATTAAATTTTTTTATTTTTAATAATAAATAATAATTTTAACAACAATATAATACGCTTAATAATATTAAAATAATATTAATTATTATTAATAATACATAATTATTAATATTAAAATAATTAATAATAATTAATTAATAAAGAAAATATTTAATAGTTATAAATAATAATGTAGTGATACTAAAAAATAATATACACCGTTTCACTTTTCGTGACGTTCAAGCCAATTTGCCCTACCGCGCCTTTATAAGTTTCACTTCAAAAATTGATGCAAACAAGGCGCAGCAAGTCTTTACAATAAAAGAAAATAAAATTTAACTCATATAAAAAAACTAAAATTAAAATTAAGAAATAAGATCATTTCAGTTTACCAGAAAATAATCTCTAGCTTCTCAAGTGTTAAATTTGATTTGTCCTAACCGTATTTCGAGAAGCCTTCAAAAGATAAATAATTGTTGTTAGGTGAGCAGGAATCAGGAACATCGTCGGTATAACACTTCCGGCTGGCCTCACCGCGCCGGAACACGATTCCGATTAATTAAACACCGGTCCTGGATGACCTGAAGAGTAGCCTGGGTTATGAATTGCCTAGAAAGGGCCTAGTTAACCCAAAGTGCCTGCACTCTCAAGCATGACTTTGATTACGGTTTGAGGGGAAAATATTCAATGAAATACATTAAAAATTATTGCAAAAGGTGTTTTTTTTAATCACAAAGTAACACACTCACTTTAAAATATATTTGTATCGGACGTGTGCCGTCACCCGTGTGTGTGTGTGTGTGTGTATGTGATATGATGAAAAGAACATTGTGTGTAGATCTGTATAATCAAACTTATATTTGTATGTTATAATATTTGTATATGTTCCTGTATTTGTATAATCATTGTATATGTTTGTATATGTAAATATTTGCTATATTTTATATGTAAAATGTATGTTTGTTTGACTCCGATCGCATTCGCGACCGCACTGGAAATAAGTGACTTGCGAGGCGGGGCGATCGGAGTAGGTCGGGGCCCAGTCGGCGTAAGCAGGGCCCAAACCCCGAAAGTTATTGTATTTCGCGGGCAATGGGCGCTTATGACGGCCATTCTGTGACGGCCATTGTTGCGCAAAACCTCCCCAACAGGACAGTGCCATCGCTGTCAAAAATTCTTCCACAGCGCTGGAAGCTGTCACGCCCCTCCCGTATGCGTTAAATGCGCACGAAACCACAGAACAGCCGACTGTAAAAAGCCGGCTGACACCCCCGCAAAATGCGCCAATTGCGGTGGTCCCCACCCGGCCAACTACAGAAGCTGTCCCTCTCACCCCATGAGCAGAACGGCAAATCACACCCACCCCTCTGCGCCCCCACCAGCCAGAGAAGCCCCCAGGACGTCCCCCCCTCTGGCCAAGCCAGTGTCGAGAGTCGCATCCCCCATGGTTTCATACGCGAGCATCGCAAAAAATGCCCGCCCTCAACTCTCCCCCCAACCAGCCCCCCAACTAGCACCCCCAAACCCGCGTTATCCGTCGCAGGCTGACATTTCTACAGTTTTGAAGACCCTCGATGAGGCCATGTACATGGCCCGCGAGGTCTTCAACTCCCTCGCAATGTGTGTCCCCTACAATGGCTAGAGTCAGCAGACCCTGCCACCTAACTGTCGCGTACTGGAATGCAAACGGCACTTGCAGAACCAACAAGCAAGAAATCGAGGACTTCATCGTCGAGCACAACCTAGATGTGATGATGATTAACGAATCCTTCTTAAAACCCAGCCACCGATACTCTCTCCGAAATTATTATGTTTACCGTAATGACCGCCTCACAGGCAGAGGAGGCGGCACAGCTATCATAATAAAGGCGAGCATCGATCACTGCCTCTCCGCATCCGCCCCCACGGACAACATTGAGAGTACCAGCGTTGTGATTCAAACCCTCAACCACGGTCCTCTCAAGCTCGTGTCCGTGTACCTCCGACCGTTATTACCGCTTCTCGAGTCAGATTTGGACTCACTCTTCGCGGACAATCTTCCCACTATAGTAGCGGGAGACCTCAACGCCAAACATCCGCTTTGGCACAGTCGTGTCAAAAACACCCAAGGCCGCGCACTAGCCGAGATCTCCTCCCGCAAAAATTACTTTGTGGACGCCCCCGCCACTCCAACAAGATCCTCCCAAAGAGTAAACGACTCTGCAGACGTCTTAGACATCATCATCAAAAATGACATCCCGTTTTATAGCGACTTGCTAGTTCTAGAGCAGTTGCAGTCCGACCACTACCCGGTTTTATTAACACTCACCGACAACAACCCTCTCCAGGATCCGTTACCTTTCAGGAGGCATATCACCTCCTGGGATGATTTCGCGGTCACTCTCGAGTCAAATCTCAGGGTGCCGACCTCTCTTCCTGACGCCGAGGCCATTGATGCAGCGGTGAGTTATCTCACCGACAACATCAAATCGGCCCTCGAGTCAGCCTCAAAACTGAGACCTCCCCAAAAGCCGGATCCCCCGCTCCCCGTCGATATAAAAGTCAAAATCGCGGAGAAGAACAAGATCAGAAAGCTATGGCAGAAGACCGCCAATCCCACGTACAAAACACTGTACAATCGTCTTGTGAAACAGATCAAATTCGACCTACAGCGCCATCGTAACGATCGCTGGGGCGAATTTATCGAATCACTAGAAGTCGAGGAACACAAAAAGTGGAGGCTGACTCGTTCTCTCCGCACAACCCCTCAACGGCCCACCCCCCTACAGGGCCCTAACGGAACAGTTTTCTCGGCGCGCGACCGCGCTGAAATATTTGCCGGCTCGCTCGCCATCACTTTCACCCCAAATTCTGACCTCAACAACCCGACGCTCTCCGCCTCGGTTGACAAAAAGGTCAAACAAATTGTCGCTTCACGACCCCCGCCGACTTCGGATTTCTTCACCCCGCAAGAAATCCACAAGAACATCCACAACCTCCACAATAAGAGAGCTCCCGGTCCAGATTCAATAAACAACTTCACCCTGAAGAAACTCCCGAAAAAAGCCGTCTGCGCCATAACTTCAATCTTTAATGCCTGCTACAGGCATAGATTTTTCCCTTCCGCTCTCAAATGCGCAGACGTTATAATGTTTCCAAAACCGGGTAAAAAATTAACACTCCCCGAAAATCACCGCCCGATCAGCTTACTGCCTACCCTAGGTAAAGTGCTCGAACGACTTATCCTCGATCGCCTATCAAGCGAGATAACCTCGCTTAACATAATTCCAGACACGCAACACGGTTTCCAACCGCGACACTCGACCTCTCATCAACTTCTTCGCGTCGTAGAACACATAGTGACTGGTTACAACAGAAAACATCAAACCACCCTCCTCTCGCTGGACGTGGCGAAAGCCTTCGACACGGTCTGGCACAACGGACTGCTCTTCAAACTACACAAGGCCGGAATCTCTCTCCGCCTCGTGCAGATCATAGCATCATTTCTCAGAGACCGCACCTTCTCCGTCAAGGTGAGCGGTATAAATTCATCCCACCGGCCCATACAAGCGGGGGTTCCGCAAGGAGCCCTCCTCTCCCCCACTCTCTACAACATATACACCAGCGATATGCCCTCTCTCCAGACCAGTCGATCTATCACCGCACAATACGCGGACGATACGGCTTTTCTTTCATCCTCGAAACACTCTTGCGATTCTCACTCTCGCATTCAAAACTTCATTCCTAGACTGGAACGCTGGTGTAGAAACTGGAAGGTCAAGATAAACCCTTCCAAGAGTGCAGCAGTCCGTTTTTCTAGAAGACGTCTGGACTTCATCCGACCACTCAGACTTTTCGGCCAGAGCGTTCCGTGGTGCGACGAGGTGAAATACCTCGGCGTCACTCTAGACGCAAAGCTGTCCTGGAAAAAGCACACCACCAACATCACCGGGAGGGCGTACGGCACTCTGAAAGCCCTCACACCACTCTTGGGCAGACACAGTAAGATGTCCCCTCGTATCAAGTTAAACTTGTACAAGGCCATCATACGTCCTCAGATGACGTACGCCATCCCGGTCTGGGGCCATGCGGCCGAAACCCATATGCGCAAACTCCAGGTGTTGCAAAACAAGGCAACGCGCATCATTATGGATGCGCCCTACTTTGTCAGCAACAAACGGCTTCACGAAGACCTAGATCTCCCCACCATCCGAGAATACGCGATCTCTCTGGCCGAGAGGTTCTACAGCTCTCTCTCGACTCACCCGAACCCCCTAATCAGCTCACTCACGGACTACGACGTGAACGCTAATCTAATCCACCCCAGGCCCAAGCAAATGCTTCGAACGACCCCCCGACCCCCTATTCGGAATGGTAGGCGCCGAATAGTGTCCGGTGCACATACCCGCGCTTCATAAGGTATCTATCATACCTCCTTATTTATATATGTACACTATTTTAAAGTCACAGCGTTATCCCTCACCCCCGTCTTCGTAATATATTTATAATTACTGAAATATCTATGTCTATGTATACATCACTATCCTTTCTTTCTTTGTATTCATATTTATCAACGCTCGTGACATATAAAAATATAAGTATATTATTATGTAACCTATATGTATCTATAACCTTAATGTATGTACCAAACTCTATCCCTCCTCTCTATACAAAAATTTTTTCCAACACCACCACCAATCAACCCAAATTTAATTACCCAAAGTCCGTTCATACAAAACCGATGAAGGAGTAAGGTGTCCGACAATCGGACCGACACTCCGAGTAAAACCCCAACTAGATGATTTTTGAAATATAATAATTCTCAGTAATACCGATTTTACCGTGTTTTTACTTGAGACCCGCTACCCTACTTCGATTGCCTGAGAGGAATCTCTCCCTGCTCTTCTTCTACTGGATCTTCGCTACGGAATTCGCTACCTCGATTCTCTGAGCGCTACGCGGCAACCAACGTGCCTATCTACAGTCTTCGTACCTGTCCGGTACAATATTTATCACGGCTTCTTCTACCGAATTTAGAGGAGTATAAAATTATAATTTAAAGATGAACACAGCCGTCTCTCTGTCCTTTTTATGCATTGCGGGAGAAAATTGTTTTTTGTACGTGTCCAAAACTGGACATATATGAATGAGAGAACACATGTTAGGTGGCATGTGACATATGAAAAAACAGAATTAGAACGCGTACATTTTTTTATCTCTTTCCATTATAGCTTAATAGTTTTCTTCTTCAAGTACCATATTAGGTTTTTTTAACATTAGCGTTGACTAGTGCAAAAGTTTCTCTATCTTGGACCAGATAAATTATCTCTCCAACGCTCTACACTCCAGCTCAGTTTCGACGTGTTTTCGCTCTAAAATCTTTTACTTGATGATAAGATGTAGACTGTACTTCTCTACGAGTACGACTCAAATATGACACTACAAATATTGATATTAGTGACCTATTATCTTCGAGTTTCAGTTCTCATGAGAATATTGGGTTCTTGTTTTAATGACAACATTGGAGGTATGATGACCAAAGAATATTCAAAAACGCATAAATTCTTAGCTTATAGAATTAAGACCTCTTGACTGACGCAAAGTAAAAAAATATAATCATATACAGATAGACATATGGGGGCAACAATCTTTCTCCTAAACTACGAAGTTGATCGATTAATTGTCATTGTTAAAGTGTATAAATGTATTTATTAACTAAAACACATATATTTATACTACCCTGATAGAAAATATTAACAAGCCTTTATTTTTTTTATTCAACGCGTAAATGTGTTACGGAGGAATAGCTAAAATCTGAACCCAGTATTTATTATATTTATAGAGATATTAAAGTTTTTAGAAGCAATATGTACTAGTTACATATCACAGGGAAGGAAGGGTCAATGTCCAGATTCCTTGTTCTGTCAATTGTATATTTCCTTGTTCTGTCAAACATTAACACTCGAAATTCTACCGCATTTATATTTCTTTGCCTAGAATATTCATATATTTGCAGTACTATTGGTTATAATATGCCAACTTTATTTATTTCAAAATGTTCAAGTCAGTAAATACGTAATTGAATTCACCATTCACTCTATTGTCTGCTGCTTCTCTTCATTCAATATCGCGATTTGTGCGGTCATTCAATGTTGGTATGCTTTCAAGATACAAAATTTCTTCGAGTTGTTACTATATAATGTTTCATTTTTCTATTTTATTTCACACAAATCTCGTTTTGACATACTCTATGAAAAAATCTAAAGCTGTTTTTAACAAAAATAATAGAACAATTAAAAAAAGGAATGCTGTAAACGGGCTTTTGAAATTAAGTACCGAGTTTGGATAAAAAATATTGTTTGCTTATAATTTTCTACAATCACCGTTAAAAATTCCGTAAGGGATTAAACAATTGAAAGTTTTTTCATCGTATCGAATCAACCGTATCCAAATTCGGTTGTCGAGGGATATTTTATGGCATTTGTGATATAATTCACGCTCAGTGAACGATTCGCAGCATTTTATCCCACACAGCCGAACGAATCTCGACAAAGCGGCGATCGGGTAAAGGATAATTGTGTAATCCCGTTTCAAGCTGGGAAAAATCTCTATCTGATCCTTTATTTTCCCGTGACGTTCACAACACACGCTGTTATCGAATCAAGAACGGTTTACTGTGGCAAACACTGGAACGTTTGCCCTAATGAACAAAGCGCAGTTGAGTCGATCTAGAACGGATTCCGGATAATTTGATCGTCTGCGGTGAGCTGGTTGGTATACATTGTCAAAAGGATGTTATGTTAGTGTGTGCTTCCTCACACAGAGTAACGAGGATAAATAGTTATCTTGACGAGATTTGTTAAGTCTTGTTTCCATTGAGATATATTTGATCGTAAACTGGGCAAACCTTTTACAATACGTGTATGAATTGACACAATGGGTAGCTTATTTAAAAATGAATAATTCAGGAAACTTTAAGTTGTTGATTCGAAACCTTATCAATAAATACCCTTTTATGATTGAAAGAGCAAAGGCTATAATTTAAAAAGCAGGACTTTCAGTGAAAGATTAACTCAATAAATATTTAAATATATGACAGTTTTCCTTATTTTGTCGTAAAAAAATATTGACAACAATTTACACACTTTTACGCCATGCCGTTTACTTGAACTACCTGCAGGAATTTTACACCATGCCGTTTACTTGAACTACCTGCAAGAATTTTACACCATGCCGTTTACTTGAACTACCTGCAGGAATTTTACACCATACCGTTTACTTGAACTACCTGCAGGAATTTTACACCATACCATTTACTTGAACTACCTGCAGGAATTTTACACCATGCCGTTTACTTGAACTACCTGCAAGAATTTTACACCATGCCGTTTACTTGAACTACCTGCAGGAATTTTACACCATGCCGTTTACTTGAACTACCTGCAGGAATTTTACACCATGCCGTTTACTTGAACTACCTGCAGGAATTTTACACCAAACCGTTCATTGGAACTACCTGCAGGAATTTTACATCATGCTGTTTACTTGAACTACCTGCAGGAACTTTACACCATGCCGTTTACTTGGACTACATGCGGGAATTTGTCATACCACGCATTTGTTCTCACAATTAAATTTAAGGATGAGGCGAACTTTCATTTCGAGTAAGTTGGTGCACTTCTCTACGACCACCGTGATGTGAAATCGTATATTGATGAAAACTTACCGAACATAGATAGATTGGGCGTAAATGTAGAATCAAATACCCTCGTGCTCCACATACTTTACTCCATTGGACTTTTTTATGGAGACTCGTCAAAAATAAAGTTTATGGCACAAAATCAGCAACAGTCAATGAGAGAGCAGGCATTGAAAAAGATTGCGTCCTAATACCAAAAGAAAAACTCGTGATGTTTTCTATTCCACGTTATGAGCAGTGCTTGGACCGGAACAACAATCAATTTGGACATTTACGATAGTTAAAAAATCTCAGTTTGTCTATTTAATTTGAAGTTTTATTCTTAGATATTTATTTGTAAATATTTAATTAATTAACATTCAAAGTGTAGACATTTTTGGTACATCCTGTATTTCTCTAAAATGAGTTTCTAGCTCAATAACTAAGCCTGTGATGGATCTGCTGGTTTTTATTTAATTTGTTCTGAATGTAATTTGTTTTTTTTTTTGTATTTGTCTAAAGTTTATTCTATAAGTCATGATTGGCCTCACAAAGTTGTGTAAAATTTTACTTTCCTAACAATTTTACTAAAAAAAGCTAAATAATTCTTAGTCCAGCCGTATAAATTTCACAAGTCTTCCAGTGACAGCAGTGGCTTTATGTTCTTGGATTCTTTTTTATGTTTCAAGATCATTGCAACTGGCCAGATTTACAACTAGATATATGTATGTATTCCATCAATTGTTAAATAGATTTGTCATCTGTCAAGTTGGCATCTAACTAAACTTTTTTTTTAATGAAAATAAAAAATTCTTATCGTATTAGCAGCATATTATTTTATTGTGATAAAATATATTAAAAGAAAAAAGTCCAACTCAAATAATGTAACTTTTTCTATTACTTTATTAATTTTTTTTAACCTGGCGAGTTACTAGGCTAGTTACTGGCGAGTTACTAGGCGAGTTACTGGCGAGTTATTATTCATTATTTTAATGAAGAGGAAAATAATCAAACTGCGCAATTGTTTTTTAGAGTTATTTATCTATTCCCAATTAAGTTATGCTGTTGGTATTTCGCAAAATTAAATAACGTTTTTTATCATGAATAATATAATATGCCTGACTTTATCGTTGTAGCTGTGTTATGACTTTTAAATAGGTTTACTTCAGAGATAAACATGTAATACATTAAAATACTGTTGTTTAAATATGTACTGTTTCTGAAATATTATTCTGTACTGGGGGAGTTCAAATATTTCCCAATATTATTTACAAAGCCTACGAGATTCAAAAACTTAAAAAATGAGTTTATACCCCTTATTAAAACAAATAACCGTGCAGTGAAAGTATATTTAAGTTTTAATTCAATTTACACATTTTACAACTACATTTTTCAAAAGTAAAGAAAATGCTGCTAAGAAGTTTGAGAGAGAACAAACATAAAACTAATATTTATGTAGGAGAGGCTATCACGCCATTTTTCAGAGAGCTGTTGTGAAAAATGACACAAAAGGCCAATATGAAAAAAGTAATGCTTCGATCGGGAACTGTTACAACCTTTTCCAAATTAGATGTATAACACTAGTTAACAAGGTTTCTGTCACAAGGGTGAAAATGGTCATTTAAGGTCAATTTTTATGTGCTGATAAGGAATATGAACTTGAAAATGTTCCCTCACGTACCTTTTAAGAGAAAAACTTGAAATTACTTAAAATAAGACTAACAATTTACAAATGAAATCGGGTATCAAACTATTGACTTGTGTAAATGATTCCCCAGTATATTCATAAGTTTAATACATTTATTGTTGTTCATAGTACACTTGAAGTGTAATTTCAGGAATTGTGTTCTTTCCAATACATGAGTTTGCATTAATAAGGCGCGTAGTAAGTGGAACATTTTTATTGCTTTATTATTTCCCAGCCGCGGTGCCAGGCTGGATGGTGGGTTTGTAGTTTAAAGTACTATATATTGTAGAATATATTGCATTTTAGAACCAGTTGAAAATTATACTATGTGAGCAAGTAACAAGTTGTAGAACTTGTTTTCAAGTGTTTAGTTTCGAGTTCTTAGCGTTCTCAAAATGAAGAAATCTCTCCGCGCGTGTGTAAATTTGACGGACAGTTTTTGTTACGTTTGTGGAGAATTAACGACAAAATCACAACGTTGGACTTTATCAGATAAATGAAAACAAGCATTTTACTGATATTTTGGATGTCATGTGTGTGATCTGGACAAATATTACCACCAGGACGACGTCCGTGGTCTGGTGGTAAGACGCTTGTCTGCCGATCCGGAGGTTGCGGGTTCGATCCCCGCTGGAATACATTTTTTTTTAAATGGGATTCCAGTCTGGTTTTTACTTAGGGCTCTTTAAAAACATATTTCTGGTTGGTTGGAAAAGATTGTCACGTAGCAATAAACTTGCCAGGTTAAAAAAATTTAAAAATCATGTATACCTAATGAAAGTACTAAACCATCAATTCTAGTGGCGTATTTAGTGGATATGAAGGAAACTAATGACAATTTGTCAGTATTATTAGATGCAGTCCAATACAAAACGTACTGCTGGCAACTCTGCGGAGAATTGAAAATCGTTGCCTTATTGCAGGCTTTATTGCTTCAGAGTTGGTTTACAAAATACTGTTGTTTTCTCTGTTTATGGGACAGTAAAACGACTGAAAAACACTACACAATGAAAGACTAGCCTCCCAGAGAAAGCTACGTCCCAGGAGAACATAATATTAATAATGTTCCTTTAGTGAAACCATAAAAAGTTTTGCTCCCTCCCTTACATATCAAGCTTGGTTTAATAAAGAATTTCGTTAAAGCTTTGGATAAAAGTGGAGAAGGTTTTGCATATGTAAGGAATCAGTTTCCGAAACTCTGTGATGCTTAAGTGAAAGAGGAAATTTTTGCTGGCCCCAAATCAGAAAACATTTGAAAGAAAAAGTTTTAAAAAAACTTAAGTGTTGAAGAACTAGAAGCTAAGAAAGCCTTTGGAAGAGTTGTAAGTGGATTCCTAGGTAATAATAAAGTTGACAATTACAAACAGCTTGTACATGAACTCTTGCATAACTACCAGAAGCTAGGATGTCAAATGTCACTGAAAATACACTTCCTGCATTCCCACCTGGACCTTTTCTCAGAGAACTTAGGAGCTGTAAGTGTTGAACGAGGGGAAATATTCCATCAGGTTATTCAGGGAATGGAACAACGATATTAAGGAAGGGGACTACGATTGGTTTTTGTTCAGACAAGATGACACAAAGTACAAGGGGAAAAAATAACTGTAAGTATTTCATATTTTAACAAAAAAATGTTGCTAGTAATCTGCATATAGCTGTTTACTGTAATGTAGGGACTCTTTAGTTATCTTATTTGAGTTTTCATTCAATTTAATATACAATCTCTAAAAAAATAGTTGATTCGATCAAATTTATAAAATAGGCTATTTTTTAACAAAAAAATGTACATATATATAAGGTAAATTTTTTTATAGTAATTATTTTTTATTCTGCATTTTTTATTTTCCTACGTAACAACATTGTATTCTATGTCTTAATTTAGTATTTCAGGAATTTATTTATTTTCATTGATATAATTACGATTTTTGAAATGCGCAAAAACGTATTTATTTTTTTAAAACCCTCCCCCTTCTGTCACACGAAAATATTACGTGAAACAAACTTTTCGCTGCAATTTTCATAATCAACACGGTCGATTTAGTAAGAATCAGCTAATTTAATTTCTATGATAAACAAAAAGTTTAAATTTGTTAACAAGTGTAATTATTAATTTATTATAATTAATTAAAAATGTTTTTTTTTCCAAAAAATTTAATCAGAGAAAATTTCTACAAAAATGGAAAAACTATTAAAAAAATTATTTGAAGAATACTCGTATATTATACAATCTCCGTGGAGTATTTGGAAAGACGACTGTCTCGTTGCCCGGTTGTTGTGAGTTCTGACATAATATTTTTTTCTCAGTTTAATCAATAGAAAAGTCTTTCTTTTATTTTATTTAAAAAATAATTTTCATAATTCTTCGAATTAGTTCCTCCTCTTATGTCTCAAGAGGTCTGGGGTTCATGACTCAGACAACCTTTTGACCCGCCACACTGTTTCAAGGGGTCCACTTCACTCCAGCCATAGTCACTCGTTGCTGGCATGATAAGGGAACGTGATTATAGTAATGGTACGCGTTCATCTTTATTTTCACCAAAACTCTTCAACAAATCAGTTGCCACTTATGTTTTTCAACAACCTTAAAAAAGGCAACAATGTTTGCATTTCCATGACAACCTTCGTAGCCTAGTTGGTAAGACGCTTGACTTGACACCTGGGGATTCCGGATTCGATTCACGGTGGTAACCAAATAAAAAAAGGTCTAAATTTAGTGGAAATCGCATAGACACGGTGTCCCGTGCCTCAACGTCAAGCCAGTATCGAGGAAAAGGTCAGCTTATGACGGTTCAGAGTTAAAAAAAAAATTGCAAAAGTTTTATACTTTTCGAGTTATAGGCATTTCTTTGAAAATTGTGAAAGTAGCTACCCTGCGCCAAATGTTTATATGCTGTGACTACAAATTGCCACATTTTATGATTTTAATGGTTGTATCGCAATCCTAGATAACCTTGCTATTAGCCAGAGTCCGATATGAAACAAAAAAAACCTGCATGTTCGAAAAACAATTTTTTTTTGTCCGATCATAAAAATTAATATTTTTTATCAGCTAGCTTTAACTCTATATTTTTTATCAGCTAACTTTACTGTACAAATAATGTACGTTTCACTTATATACATCAAAGTTGTCACCCAAATACTATTTTGGACTATCATTTAAGCAGATTTTGATAATGTTTGATTCGCATATATATGTTTTAGTGTTCGCTAGACTTTGTTTCATATCGCTACACGCCATTAGATATACCTCTTAAGTCTTCCACTATGTGAGAAAATACAGGGTCTTTCAAATTGAATGTTTTTTTTTAATTCTTGGATAAGACACAGATGGCGCCGCGAACTGATCTGGGTCTTGTGACATTTGAGAAGTGTGGTGTATGACATTTATAAATATGGAGTCGTACATAATGCAATACGCGTTCAAATTGAGAATTATTTTATGTATTTTAATATCCGGAAACGGTGATGTTAATTGGCCTCAAGATCATGTGATCTGACACCGTTGGACTATTTTCTCTGAGGTTACGTAAAAGAACCAGGTCTATAACAATAACCCACAATCAATTACTGAGCTGAAAGACGAAATTATTCGCGTTATTGGTGAGTTAGAACCGCAATTATGCCAAAATGTCATCGATTGTTTTACATAAGAGTGGGCATCTGTGGAGCTGCAAGAATTAGACAATTGGCGGATATTGCTTTTTGTGCTTAAATGTCATATATTATACTTTAATTACCAATAAAAAAAAATTGAAATCAAAGAAAATTGTGTGTTGTATTCAAGAATTGAAAAAATTTGAATTTAAAAAAAAAGCTCAATTAGAAAGACCCTTTATAACTGAAATTGCAGAATTCCACTACTTGCTCCAACTTATAATTATTATTAGTTGTTGATGCATGTATCGAATATTACTTTTCTTTCTACACTTTTCTACATCCATGACTGGTTTTTGCGACAGAGTAGATTTCATCTGCTAAAATACTGGCTAGCGCTAGACGTATCCAAGTATTGTTACCACTTTACATGCGGTTATATCCTTTCTTTCCCTGTGTTGGGTATCTTCTACACGTTGCTTCTAATAACAATCAATATCTCTATAAATATAATAAATACAAGGTTAAGATTCGAGGTATTCCTCCATAATATATTTACGCATTGATTTAAAAAATAATATTAATAATAATCAGAATTTATCGACTACATCGAGGTGTTTTGTAAAAATCGAAAACAAATTCGCATTTAAACGCTGCGAGTGTCTCGTCTTGACGATAGGTGAATAGTATGCGGGAAGCGCGACACTATATTCGCATCTCACTCTTGCATACTCCACTGAATTGCGAGGAGCTGAATTGTCTCAACGTCGCAAGCAAAGGCGTAAGCGCCGGGGTATGCGACTGACGTTCCGCGCCACTAGTAGCTTCTAGGCTTGCAAATAGGTTAAACGTACGCCCGTTCCGTGAGCGTTTTTTAATGTTTTTAGATGGTTTTTTAATGTTTTTAGCAAATAAATCTCAATTATTATAATTTTTAACTTCAATTATAATTAATTAAGGGGATTATCTATGAATGTTCTTATTTTTCTGATTTAAAATCGCAAATTTTTGATTGCGTACTTATTATTTTTATCACCGTAAGGGAAGGGATATTACAAATACACGCCATAACGGACTGATATTCCGTGTTTTTACGAGTGGTTCTAAACCTGAAAAACAAGACAATATTGTTTTCATTCCAAGCTTTTTTAATACGTTCGCATCTCCGATTCCGATATGTTGAAGGGTTTCTACGAATGAATGTGTCTGAGATAGATATGTTTCCATCTGATTTTGTCCGGAAATGAGCATTGCAAGGGAAAACAGATCAATAGAAGTACCTGTTGGAGGGATGAAATGGCATTTTCGGACATTTTCTCTTTGCTCGTCAATTAGAGTTATGCAAACAGCTATTTTATGCTGTGTCACTATGACTTACGAGTACTTTGTAAATTAGAGTTATGCAAACAGCTATTTTATGCTGTGTCACTATGACTTACGAGTACTTTGTAAATTAGAGTTATGCAAACAGCTATTTTATGCTGTGTCACTATGACTTACGAGTACTTTGTAAATTAGAGTTATGCAAACAGCTATTTTATGCTGTGTCACTATGACTTACGAGTACTTTGTAAATTAGAGTTATGCAAACAGCTATTTTATGCTGTGTGATTATGACTTACGAGTACTTTGTAAATTAGAGTTATGCAAACAGCTATTTTATGCTGTGTCACTATGACTTACGAGTACTTTGTAAATTAGAGTTATGCAAACAGCTATTTTATGCTGTGTCACTATGACTTACGAGTACTTTGTAAATTAGAGTTATGCAAACAGCTATTTTATGCTGTGTCACTATGACTTACGAGTACTTTGTAAATATTGTCTCATTTCTTTATAACCACCCAATCGGAAAAAATATATTGAAAAGCTATCACGCTTTTCTGTTTATACAGTATTAAGGAGAACGTTTTATATTAAGTAGGAGTGTTTATAAAAACATTTTTTTCGTAAATAATCACCTACAACCCATTAAATGAGGCAAGGCATAGAATATTTTTTTGTCCACACCGTTAAAATTGTGCCGAGATATTTATTATCTGCCTTAATCGAAAATAATAAATTTATTTTATATATATTTTAATTTTATTATAGGGGGGTTAATTTTTTGTTTGAATCGGAAACACTTGATTATTATATTATTAATTTTAGAAGTATTCTACTCTAGAGAGGTATTCTACTCTAGAGGCGTGAATTTCGGGCGTTTTTTTTTCAGAATAAATAAAAAAAAACAAAAATATTTTATACAGTTGGTTTAATGATTTGAGAATGTCAAAAAAAAGGAAAATTCAAGATGTTATCAGCTGTTATATCTTGTCATAAAAAAGGGGGGACGCTGGTCGACATGATTGGACCCTTTTCGTAAACTTTAAACAAAAATCATAAACAGTTTCTTAATACAAAATAATGTCGTTATAGTTGGTACCAAAAAAATTTTAAATGACGGCTGTCAGGTTTTTTTTTCAATAAAGTGACAAGTTTTTGTAAACGCACCGTTACTCACACTATTGCAAAATGACTCTTCTGGCTGAACGATCTATAATATAGCAAGTTTTTCCTTACATTCCAATTTCCTTATTAAAATTGTATTTTACCTGTTTTTTTTTAAATTTTATTTTAGTTATTTTTGTATTTCATACTTTTTTTTCTCTACATCAAAAAAGTTAATTACCTACCTTTAATTCAGAATGTTGTAAAACAATTAATGATCAGCTGGAAGAGATTGCCACTTGATATAACAGATCCACTATATTATACACATTACAACAAAATTTTTAATGAATAAATAAAAAAAATTTGTTACCTTGTTATTTGTTTTATCAAACACTGTTTATTCCACTGTATGTGACTTATCATCAGGGGAGCATAAAATCTGGTTTGGGGAACACAAACGAAGTCTTGTTTGTACTCCCCTGATATCGAGGGGGTAACCTTTAAACCGGTATGGTTATACCATTTCATAAAATGAAAAAAAACAGTGTTTGATGAAACAAACTAAATGTACTTAAACCTTTTTTTTATTAAACAAAGTAATATGTTGTACAAATATTTGTCAAGGCTATACCTGTATACAAATTTATTACTTAACTAATCTTATTCATATATTATGATTTATGAACTTACTTAATATTATTTTCCTACATGTCAACTTATTTTATTATTTTATAATCTTTATATATAATTTCTAAGAAATAATTAACACCTACATACTAATTATAACTAGATAACAATTCTTACAACTAATTATTTAGCAAAAACAAGTCCACTCAGACCTTGGTCGTCCCAGTAAACCTTCCACTATGGTAATAATGCCTTAACTTTAAATAATATATTGACTTAACTTATTTTTGAGTTAAGGAAAACCTTAAAACACTTGACCTTATTCTGGACAGAATAAAGGAAGGAAAACGGTGAAGAAAAAGATACCAAAAAGCTACTATGGTGAAAACAGTTTCAGAAGTATTTAAGAAAAAATACATTTCTCCCTTCAAACCATTCACACCAAATACATTACTTTAGGAAAACAGACATTATGTTCCGTTTGTCAATTTTATCGACAAGAGAACAAATATTTTTCGAATGTTCGTGCTGCGGTCTCGTTTATCCTCTTGTTCATATTATATTTTGTTGAAGTTTACCCAATGTGGTTTATAAATTTGTCGCCTTGACATAATAGTTAAGATTGTATTTTTCATTATTTCCAAAACAGACTTCTAGTCAGGTTAAAAGAATTTTTAGTGTGTTTTCAATTATCCCTTGCTAGCGTTAGTATAAAGACAAACTGAAAGCGGCAAATCTACTCAGTATTTAATTACGCTTTAGTTGTAAACAGTCAAGTCTGGTGGGTTTATTACCATGTGGCAATCTCTTCCAATCAACCAGAAAGAGTAACCTACTCTGGTGGTTCTGTAAAACCAAATCCACTTTTTTAAAATATTTGCATCACCAGTGTGAATTTTATTTATTTATTCACACATGACAAGAAATATACATAATTGGCGAAAAAACCACAGGTAATTTAATTTGGACATACACTTTTAATGTATCTGGGTTTGTTGCCTTTCATTTGTCGTGTCTCCAGTAAACTAGGCTTTTGCCTGTATCTCACTGAGGATATTTAGCATGAAAAAATAAATCGATACTTCTTTACGATTTTAAATAACACAAAAACCAAACCCCGTTGTACATTCTCATCAACCTGAAAAACAGTGACCCTTAATTACAACTGGAAACATCATGCGAAATCAAATTCCTCACACATCATCAGACCAAAAACGTTCATTCCATAATATACCGCACACAATCATAAAAATAAAAACAAAAATATACAAAAATACAAATATGAAACAAAAAAAAAACCCACACTCAAGAGCCCACACAAACCTTTTCCACACGTCATTTATCCTGCAAGCCCAAGTACTCAAACTCCTGTCGCAATAACAACCACGCTCCGATCGACTGCCTAAATGGTTTTCCTTCCTTCGCCTTTATTGAATTCGGCACGCCATTGTATGTCATGGGGACTAAATAGGCATATTGCCTTTGAGCAAAAGAGGTTTTAACTCTAGGGATAGTGAACATTTGATCAGTTGCCATGCGTGTCATGTGTCTCTGTTGAGTCTGCATCTTTCCTTTCTCTCGATGGTGGTACCAGATAATGGATTCGAGATGCAAATTGGCTATGTTCAGGACCCGATACTCTCTGAAAAGCTCCGCCGTGGGATACCGAGCAGAAAGTTTATTTATTATTTACACAATATTTTTTTGGGAAAACTGCATGTGTGTTTTTGGGTTAAGGTGCACCCCCCCCAAACTAATATACCGTAAGGAAGTGCTGACTGACATAAGGCGAAGTATATACTTTTAAGAATATTTTTACTAAGCACATTTCGAATCATACGGAATATGTATCCTAGTTTTTTTTATTTTTGTGCTCAAAGTGTTAATATGGACCTTCCAGCGAAAGAACTGATCAATGAAAACTCCAAGGTACTTTATATTATCAACCTGATGAATACAATTAAAAATTGGAAATAAATGTTATTATCTGTTTCCACCATTTGTATTACAATAAATGGTCTTTTTCCTTTCTTGTTCTCTTACTATAATATTTTTCTATCCTTATCTTTTCATTTTTAGTAGAAATTTTGGAACACCCCATGAACGTGGTATGACCAAATAAATCAGATTCCAAAATAGGGAGTGAAAAGCCTTCAGAAATAATTCAGTGTGCATGGATGTGGTAGAAACGAAAGATATGTGCCAGAATAGAATATTATTCCAGAATAGAATATCTCCTGCACAATATACTGGAGGGAATGATTGAGGGATTGATTGGTAGAAGAGCGTCCTCTCCGAGAGTATCTGGAGCAAATATTCCATGATATGGACTGCACCTCTTATACATAACTCAAGAGGATCGCTGAAGACCGAACGGAGTGGAGGAGGAGATGCAGAGCTTTGCTTCTAACCAATCCCCAGGATTGAAATTGAAGAAGTAGAAATATATTATGGAGAACTTTTCTTTCTGTCTACTTCAATGGGGACAAGGCGTGATAGTGATGATTTGTTTTGTAAACATTGTACCTTGAGAAAAGAGACAATGGCGTATCGAAACAATTCGACTGCGTGGTAAAATACTATGCGTGGTGAAATACGTTTTTTTTTAAATAGGTCTTCCGCCCAAAATTGGATAATTTGTATCACCATATCAAAATAAAAAGAAAAAAATAATTGGTTGCAGGCTCGATTTCTGTCGGTACCCATTTTTATTTAAAAGGATTCCAGTCTAATTTTTACTTTAGGCTTTTTATCAATTTCTTGTTGGCTGGAAGAAATTACCATATGTCAGTAAACTACCAGTTTGTATTGTATACAACGAAAGTGATGTACATATATCCACACAATATTGATAAACCTGTCTAATATATGTATCATAATTTAAATGATGTGTGATATTTTTTCGTTTTCAAATCTCAGTTTTATCAAGACATACGAGTACAATAAAAACACTTTAGTTTTCGAGTGAAGAAAGTAAAAATATTTAATTTTTTAACAGTATTTTCGCCAATACAGTATTTTATTAAAATGGTTTCCATTCAAAACAACTTAAGCATAAGCAAACTTTTTTATAAGAATATTATAAATTGCCAAAAAACAGATAATCTTACGCAAAACATTATAGTAAATCGTTTTTACGCCCTCTAGTATTTTGACCTTTTGGTTTTTTCTTAACAACTTAAAAATAATTTTGAAAAAATATATATATTTTTAGATTCACCCTCACTGAAAATTTCTCCTTAAAGGGAACACAAACAAAAACATCTTATATTGGAAACAAGAACTCTTGGAAATGTCCTTAACAAATTTCTGGGATTAACCGACTTTCAGTTCGGTTCAGTGCTTGAGTAAAGCACAGACTTGGTAAGAGGTCTTAAATTTATCCAAGCTGATGTTAAGTATTAACATATAATAACTTTTACAAAAAAATACTTCTGAGAAGGCAAGTCGTTTAATATTACAAAGGACTCTCGACAAGGCGAATTGCCTGAACCAACAAGAGGTTTATACCATATATGACAAATAGGTGAATATTTACGAGTATATTTTAACCGAGCAGTTAATAAGTTACTCCTTAACATTATAAAAACGAATGCGTATTTTTATATACTCGTATATATACTCGTATGGTGTATGTGTATTGAAATACATACACACATGCTTCACTATCACCATGTGAACTTTAATGGCAAACCATTTTGCTTCAATCTTGTCTCGTCACCCTGTAGAAATTTTTGCGGCCATCTGTATCAATCCGCTGTTCACATTTTGTGTTTCAACGATAAACATCGAGTTAATAATGTCTGCAGGGATCTCTATTCGACCTTATATTGGTTCATCTTCGGACAGATTGGATACTTCGATCAAGTGGTGTCAAGCGATAGTTTTGTTGCATTCGAAGTTTTCCGTGAAAATTCTGGAAAATTTCTAGATTGTTTGAATTAAAGGCCTTAAGCCACATTATAAGTTTCATTATTGCTCCGCGAGTCATTTTCCTTCTCCTGTGAAGTGGATCTTAGAACGTTGTCGCTACTATTATTTTCAGTCTCAGGTATGTCTCCACCGGAAGGGGTGTCCCTTTGGGCAGTTACTTCAGTCGCACTAAAAAAAATTTGGATCATCGCGTGTAGATCGCGATGGGATTTGTTTTTTCCCCATAACAACGTGGGAAAAGTTTGGATCAAACCTAATTTTATACATAGTTTAGTGATTTAAATGTACAAGGTTCAATATTGTATTTTTCTTAGTATCATAATCACATTACACTGTTGATTAATTATTTTTGACATGTCACACCCCATAATCGCTAATACTAGACAATGGGTAAGAAATACTTTTTGTTTACCAAATTTATCAAAAGTTTTAGCTTCAACTTTGTAGAACTCAATTTTAGAATATTTAATATGTTTTTTTTATACTTGTTTTTATATTTTCGTTAAAAAACTTTTGTTGAAAAAATGTTTTGAAAATTAAAAGAAATTTAGTTCTACTTTCTTCAATACTATTTAACTCTGCTTATTTAAAAACTCCTTTCAAACAACAACGCCTTTTTGCCCGGAACTAATGTCTCTCCGCGCTCATTCTAAAGTCGACATTTCCGCTTAAGCCCAACTCCTTAAGCCTTTGCAAAGCACAAAATAGTGCAGGCTCCGGCCCCAGCTACCTTTCATGGGTTATTCAGGCTCCTTAAATATGCACTATGTTTACAAAGATGGCTTACGTCTCTAGTAGAGAATTTTTTTCCAAATATATATAAAAAAATTTACCGAGACAAATACATTGAATATGCCTGATGTTTTTTTCGTAAATATTCAAATGGTTGTAAAATAAATATACACTTTACGAAGTTATGCAGAGAGGTGAGATCGTTAAGCTTTCCTATCGCCTCTTTTACATCCATCCACCTCCTCACTCAGTTCTTACGGGATCTCTAATTTTTTATGTTTCCTTCTTTCAAAATATTACACATTTAATCAAACCATATTCTTCTTCATCTTCTTCTATCATGCTTTCCACTCACAATTGCACTGTACATTTGTTTTGTCAGTATTTCTTAATTTATTCTTTCCTCTCATCCAAACCATCTCAAAGTGATATTTATTTATTTAACACTGTTATTTCAAATACAATCTGGCGGGTTTATTGCCAGGCTGCAATCTTTTCCAACCAACTAGACAAAAGTAAACGAGGCATGTTACGTGTTTGCATAAATCATTCAAATGACAATCCATCCCCACGAAATCCATAAACACATACATGAGCATATGCCCACGAACCCCACAAAGACGGACAATCACCAAACATTCTTTTTTTTATATAAGGTGAGATATCATCAATCAAAAGAAAAGGAAGGGATGGTGGAGAGGAAAGGAAAAATCAGGAATGAAACACGTTATATTACTGACTAGAAATTAAGAGTTTTTTCAGTCGCTTCTTAAAGCATGCCAAGGACGGCGGGAGTCTTATATTGGTTAGTAACTGATTCCATTGTCTCACTGCATGGACAGTAAAGGAAGACGTAAAAAAAGAGGAGCGGTGAACTGGAAAGGCCAATGAACAATCTCTGTTTGAGGGTAGCGCTAATCCATGATTGGAAAGACGCTGAACATTTTCGGCGAGATAAGAGGGGGTGGCGGGACAGTTACGGATATTATACAACAGAGCCAGTATGTACGATATCTACTTCATCTAAATCAACACATCAGTCTAAAGTTCACATTTATCCCTAATCGCTTCATTCCGTATTAAGTCTCTCCGTGTACTATTCTAAGTGCACGTATTTCAAGAGCATTTGTTAGCTTTTTTTTTCAGTCTCCTTTATAATAAATTATTATGATATCAACATAGCGTTAACTTACGCATTTCTTCAACGAAGATTTAATGAAAATTGATAGGTTATCATCATTACACCATATCCGTATTGAGACAGGCAAAGATAACCGAATTCTTTAAATTTAAGTATTAGGTTTTAACATAAGTTGTGTCCGTTTTTTTTCGAAATTTAAAAAACAGCACTAAAAGTAAAACAAAATGGTAAATGTTTTACGTCATTTTAAAGAAAATTTTCTGTTCTATAAGATATTGTATTTGCTTTTACGTTACATATATTATTTTATTTGATTACAAGCCTTCAAAATGGAATGTCAAGTAGACGAAAGTGAGCATTTTCGACACCCTCTTCTGTTCGCGTTCAATCGAGGAGATAAAGCTGCCAAAGTTGCTCGCAATATTTGCGAAGTGTACGGTTAAGATGCTATGCATGAAAGGACAGCTCGTCGATGGTTTTTGCTGTTTTGATGGTTTTTCAAAGACGGTAATTTCGACCTGAAAGACATGGAGCGTTCCGGACAATCAATGGACTTCGATGAGGACCACTTAAACCATATTATTCATGAAGATAGCAACTTTATTCCCTCGATTGAACGCGAACAGAAGGAGGTGCCGAAAATGCTCACTTTCGTCTACTTGACATTCCATTTTGAAGGCTTGTAATCAAATAAATTAATATATGTAACGTAAAAGCAAACACAATGTCTTATAGATCAGAAAATTTTCTTTCGAATGACGTAGAACCTTTACCATTTCGTTTTACTTTTGGTGCTCATTTTTAAATTGGAAAAAAACGGACACAACTTATGTTAACACCCAATACATCTATTTGATGCAGTGGAGTTATTTGCAGGTAATATCACATGAAAGTTTTAAACTGGAAATAAATATTTTGCTATGAAGAACGTGAACTCTAGTTTAATTTATTCACCCAATTTATGATGTTAGCTTATAACTTGCATACAAAAGTATTGATAAAATTAAACATTAAAATCTTATAAAAATATTATCAGCTATAAGAAGAAAATTTTATAATTCATTATAATACGGACCACTCCTCACCACACTTAACTGTATGCTTTATTGTGAAGTGTTTTATAATCTATATATGTCATTCAAGTATGATGCCGCCATTCTGCATGAAGAAAGCCTCGGGATAGGAAGAAAAACACTATCTAAATAATAATATAGTTTATAGAAATATAAAATCAATGAGGGAACACGAATACTGAGAGTGCTGTAATTTGTTTGATAAAATGCTATTAACTTCAGATAATGGGTTTCACCCTACCGGTTTCAAGATTTGCACATTATCATCAGGGGAGTGAAACTAAGTTCGGGCTGGCCCGACAGACTACAGGCTTCGAACGGTAAAAACATGGGTTGGGAGTCATGGGTGGAAGGAGGTAGGATATGACTTCGGTAAGCAGCGGTAAGACAAATTGGAGGCCCTGGAAATATCAAATTCAGTTCATTGAGATGAACACCTTATAAACACATATATTCTCATTGCACATCTCTGCTTACCGAAGTCATCTTCTTCCTCTCTCCATCCACAACCCCACTCCGATTTTGTATCGTTTGATGCGTCTAGTCTATTGGTACGAGCCAGGGCTTAATTTAAGTCTTGTTTATGCTCCCCTAATGTTGAGGTGAAAACCATTAAACCGGTATGGTGTTACCTAATATCTTAAGTGGAAAAACAATGTTTTATTTTAAAAAATACAATGTTTTGAAAACCTCCGCAGTGTCAAGACGCGGACGTGAACTATTAAAAAAAAACACAGAGAATACATTTTATTTACCTTTATTGATTTTGTCAAAAAAATAAATGAAATGTCCTACAAAATCACAAATCTTTAATAATCAGAAAAGTATTTAACAAACCCGTACATCGTTCTGTGAATTGGACAAATATAGCTCGCTGGGCTCGGGAGATTTAATAGAAAGCGATTTTATTTATTTCTGTTCAATAGACGTGTCCTGGAAAGATGAATCTGGGCCCCCATGGACCATAGGCCTAAGTACAAACGACAAATCACATCTGCTCGCATTGTTGGATTAGAGACGGTGCGGGGGCGAAAAATAAGAGATAAATCTTCTTTCAGAACTGTGGAGCGCCCTTTATTATGATGAAAAGTAGCGAGAGAAATAAAGAAAGATAATTATTTTTCATAGAAAATGAAATGGCAAACACGTACCACCCATTATTTTTACACATCGTTACATTTTAATGTACATTGAAAGAAAATAGTGTCATGATTATTATCACGACACGCAAATTTTAACTCGTCCACATCCTTCCATACACCTCAAACAGCTTCAATGCTTTCTCTTCTACCATTTCCTTCTTTTGAAATATTATAAACTTGATCCAACCGATAGCTTGATCCAATATTTTTTTTATTTAATATATAAATTACCTCTAAACACTCTGGTTTTCTGCATACAAAGTAAATATTATACAAACATACCATCAAGCCATCACCTTAATAGGGGTAGGCAGAGAGAACAGAACGCAGAACTATCTTATCTCAACACACATCCCTTCCCTTTCTTATAATTATAAATCTTCTTATACCACTCCGACGATATCTCTGACTTTCTACGTTTACTGTTAATGTTGGTCTCTTGATCCAAACATACTTTTCTTTGTCTTCCAATAACCTTATATATTTCACAATAGATTATATTGAAAATACATGTAATTTAACTAATTCATAATTAATCTGTTAAAGAACATAAATCAGACTGACTTGAAAAAAAAATTCAATTTTAGTAAGAAAAAAACCGCAAATTTTAAAATTCCGAGTAAAAATTACTGATTTTTTTAAAATTCGCTTTTAAATATGATTGATGTATATTTTCTTGTTTATTTGATATTTTAAAGATATTTAGTTTGATGTACTTGGTGTGTACCGACCATAATGAAATGTTCCTTGTGCGTGGCTTTCGCGAGAGCTACTTTCAAAAGTCGGCCGGCCCATGCATGCGATAACGTGTGAAATACGTAATATCTCGCGAGCCATGATGGCATGGACGGGCCAAAATAGGAGCTTACGATGACCGATTGACCGCACATAACGAGCGCAAAACACCAAAAATACATTCTAAGTTTCTTCAACGTCAAATGTATTTTACTTACGACCAACTTCTACCTGCTAAAGAAGAATTTCTTCCCCCTGCTACTTTTCACCGGGAAAGCATAAAGTAAACCAAAATCTCCGAGTATTGAGCGACAGCCATCCACCTATTTTACAGTCTGTGTACGGTGCTACACAAAGTGGTCCATCGAACCGGATCTTTTGCATTACTGTGCCTAACACTTTTGTAGTAAACATTTTCATTCTTATGTGATTATTCATGTGACATAGTAACCTCGAATTTGCAGATCAAGTTGATATGTTCTTTCGCTGCTTTTTATTACATGCCTGACTAACTATTGTAAGAAGAGTCTCTTCTCAATCAGTAAGTCCATTATTATATTCTGGAATTGTTAAAATAAAGCTTGGTACTCTTAAATATAATAATATATGGAGCTTACGCAATCTGTCACTGGTATACAAGTGATAACGTTTCGCTCGCTGTATCAGCTGATGGCGTAGTCGCCAGCTGGCGACAAAAACACTAAACACTGATGATTTTTTGTTCTAAACACTGATGATTTAATATGCAGTAAGTATTCTGGATATTTTGATTATTTGAACATATTAATAGTTAATTGTTTATGTTGTTTATAGTTAAGGCATTAACGTTGTGGAGGTTTAAAGACATTGTAATTTATTTTTAACAAACACTGTTTATTCCACTTTTTTATGACGGTATAACCCTACCGGTTTCAAGGCTTTCACCTCATCTTCAGGGGAGCGCAAACAAGACTAAATGCTGTTCGAACTGGCACCGATATAGACACTTCAACGGTTGGAGGTGGGGGGGGGGGGGGGGTGAGGGGAAGGCTAGGTATAATTTCGGCCAAGAGCGGGGAGATTTTGGGGAAATAAATATTCAACAGATGCTCCGATCGGTATACTGACTTAGAAATTTCTAGGGCCTCTAATCTGTCCAATTTATTTCCGTTGCCGCTAATATGTAAGAATTTGGCATCATCGATAGAAAAAGTATGATTCTCACGGTGACAATGATTAGCCATTTCAGAATAAATTAGAGGAGTTGTTAAGGCAGATTGGTGTTCACGAAATCTCTTTTCAAAAGATCTTCCTGTCTTTCCTATATAGAAATTATCACAGTCAGCACATAAAAGTTTATACACACCACTTTTGCTAAGTATTCCATTTTTGCCTTTCCCATTAAATAAGAGTTTCCGGAGATTAAAGTTAGTGTAAAAAGCTGGCTTCATGTGACTTGGAATATTTTTGGTTATTTCATTTGATATATTTTTTATTAATAGGACTTTGCTCCATTTATAGGTATGCTTAAAGGTGTTGGTATAATTTAATAGAACAATGAAATATCGTATAACTTTTCAATAAATAAAAACACTTGGTAATTATTGAAGATGCTGCAAACAAGAAAATGATGCTGAGTTTAAATAATACAGTTTCTCATTTGAAGCGTTTATGATAGTAATGTACTCTGTGTGAATTTAAATATTCTTTGAGAGTTGCATGAACACATATTCTAGTTAAAAAAAAAAACAAATGTAAATTCTTGAAATAAAAACTTTTCCACAGTCAAATATAAAATTGTTTATAATATATGAAATTATTATAAAGACCTCAGTGGTCTGGTGGCAAACCACCTGCTTTCCAGTTTAAAGTTTGTAGGTTCGATTCCCGTTGGAAAATTTTAAAAAAGTTAATCTAGTTTTCAATTAACGCCTCTTTAGTTTTGGAGTTATTACGGGGAATAGTTTAAAAAAATGATTTTTCAAGAAACAAGTTTCAAGTGCGATTTTTACACGAATTAAGTAAACATTTTCAATTTACTGTTAATCAGTAATTCCAGGGTCATATAAACTTGTTTAAAAATCCCGACAAACTAAATATCAATTTATCATTCCAAGAAATCCTATTGGACGAAAATTCTTGGAAAATAAGGCTGCTGCCATAACAATAGACGACCCGAAAGCTGCGAGGCTCAGGTCATTTTTCGACCGGCGCGCTCGACTATAAACCCTCATAACTTTTCGAATTTTAAGATTTTTGAACATTTGTTACTGTAAATGATTTAGAAGGATTATACAAATATAAAATTAAAAAAAAATCAATTAAAAAAAATCCAAATGAAAATATCCCCTCAATTCATTAAATACTCGTATAGGTTAAACCTAATAATGTCAAATAACAAGTAAAATACGAATTATTAATTTTTAATATAGCATAATAATAGCAGGAACCATATTACAATACTTATATTTCCCTGTGAAATGACTCAGTTATACTTAGTAAACTTTCTCAGTTGTAACTAGAAAGTTTCCTAAGGATTGCAATTCTCAATTTATCCACTGAGATATGGAACATCAAATAATTTACTGCTTGACATAAATTCATCACATCGATAATTTTTAACCCGATATTTTATTTTTCGTGAGGTAAATATTGATATAATTTGTAACGAACACGTGTAAAACGTATATCTTTTCAATAAATAAATATATAAAAAATATCGGTATTTCGTTACTCTTTAATACAAATAAAATCTGTCCATATGATGAATCCAAGCATTTATCAGTAAATGGTGAAACCAAATACAGGACAGGTGCGGGTTCACAGCAGGAACTCAAATTCTTATACAGTTCCGGGCGAAGGGACGAATCGTGGAAAATAATCAATTGATAGTCGTATAAGGGCGCACAAATTATATTAAATATCTCAATAGACCCTTCATTATTATCTTTCAATGAAAAACATTATGATATGATATATCTAAAATACTAAAAAGGTTTTTTAGCAAAATTATGTATTGGGTGTTAACATAAGTTGTGTCCGTTTTTTTTTTTCAATTTAAAAATGAGCACCAAAAGTAAAATAAAATGGTAAAGCCAATACGCCATTCGAAATAAAATTTTCTACCCGACAAGATATTGTGTTTGCTTTTACGTTACATATATTATTTTATTTGATTACAAGCCTTCAAAATGAAATGTCAAGTAGACGAAAGTGAGCATTTTCGACATCTCTAGTGGACTTCGATAAGGACCGCTTAAACCATATTATTCATGAAGATCTCCTTCAAACCACCGTAGAATTGGCTGAACAGAAGAATTGTAGTCACATTACTATATACCGCTATCTTAAATAAATGAGAAAAGTCCAGAAGTTCGGCGCTTGGGTTCCGTGTGCTTTGAGTGAAAAGTGCAAAAATCAACGTTCGACAATTTCTGCTGGTTTGCTCGTGCGCCATCGAGCTACGCATGGCCACAGCAAAGGTTCCTTTACCGCATCATTATTGGTGATGAAAAATGGTTTGAAAATGGTGATAAAAAATGTTTGAAGGGGATCTTCATGAATAATTTGGTTTAAGCGGTCCTCATCAAAGTCCACTGATCGTCCGGAACGCTCTATGTCTTTAAGGTCGAAATTACCGTCTTTGAAACGCAAAAATCATCGACGAGCTATCCTTTAATCCATAGCATCTTAACTGTACACGTTGCAAATATCGCGAGCAGCTTTATTCCCTCAATTGAACGCGAACAGAAGGAGGTGTCGAAAATGTTCACTTTCGTCTTCTTGACTTCCATTTTGAAGGCTTGTAATCAAATAAAATAATATATTGTATATAACGTAAAAGCAAACATAATATCTTGTAGAGCAAATTTTTTCTTTCGAATGACGTATAACCTTTTCCATTTTGTTTTACTTTTGGTGCTTATTTTTAAATTTGTTAAAAAACGGATACAACTTATGTTAACACCTAATATTTTATCAAAAGAAGGTTTTTGTAGTTTTTTTTTGTACTTAACAAATACAGTTGAAAATAAAATTTGTATTTTTTTAATTGTTTTATTTATTCGAAACATTATTGTTAAAAAATGGCGAGTTTATTGCCAGACGACAAATTCTTCCAGCCAATCAGACAAAAGTCAATAAAGGAGTTATATATAGCAAAAAGTATTCCATAAAATAAAAACCCATCAAAATCTAGAACTTGTTGATGATTGGCTGATAATAAAGAACGGGTCTTCCAGCCGCTATGCATGTTGGAAGGGCCTTAACTCTTCTGAACGGGACTGCTTCGGATATTGACATATTTCATATCACATTACCAAAAGCAAAAGTTAATTTTCTTCTAAGATTGAGCGCGTTAGAAAGCACTCATTAACGTACACTACTTAAGTGAATGTGAATATATGTGTACGTTTGGGTGTATATATGTAGTATATACATTATTATTTTATTTTATATAATTTTTGTCTATCTTTAATGTTAACATTGCTTGTATTTTTTCAAAATAATCGGGCTCAACCTGTTTTGAGAAAATAAATGAATAAAAAAAAAGAAAAATGCGAAAACTTTTAGATTTGGAAACCTTTGTCATGGTAACTGTTGGAACTTTGGAACCCATTTGCCAAAAATATGATAAGCTTTGTGAATTTGTATTTATGATATATGTTATATATCATTTTTATTTGATAAAATATTAGTACGAATATAAAAATTTGCTAAAAAAAATGGTTATATAATAGAGGTGCATGGCCATGCGTTTACGCTCTGGAACTATTATAGATCAAGTTTTGGCCAATCCATAAGAACACAATAGCCTACACATTAATATTTCAAGTATATCAAAGAATGAAGATGGAAAAATATGTCCGTGACACTTAAGTTTGATGCTACCAACAGCCAGGTGGTTATGGAGGACAAAATTAGTCCCCATCCAGTGCGATTTATATTAGAAGATCGAAATCTACTTTAATTTTTATAAGTTAGTAGTATTAACCGACTGGAAGCATTCGAAATGTGGATGCACCGGAGAATGCTACGGATACCCTGGACGGTTATGGTCAGCAATACAAGGGTTATTCAAAGAGCCAACGTTGATAGAGAGTTGCTGACTAATATTAAATTCCAAAAGGTGTCCTACTTGGGTCATGTACTTAGAAGAGCAAAGTACAAATTATTGCCCCTGATCATCCAAGGCAAAATATAAGGCCGAAGAGGTGTTGGCAGGAGGCAAATCTCCTGGCTCCGCAATATGCGTGATTGGACTGACATAAGGGGCGTTGGAGATCTTTTTTGGGCTGCCGGAGACAAATATGTCTACTCTCAAGTGATATTCAACGTTGGGGGGACCTGTCATGACACTGGGAAGAAGAAGATGTCGCCTAGTAGCGAAGAAAAATCTGCTAAAAGGGTCTACCTTCGGCAATTCTTTCTTCGTCTTGAATCATTTCCTGGGAGAAGGATTATGACTCGCAGCGCAATAATTTAAAAAATAATCGAATAAGAAACAGAAATAGAAAGTATAAATAAAAAAACAAAGAAATCGTAAGACGGAAAAGGCTGATGAGACGGTATTGGAAGAATAACGTTAGAATATTGAATGAGACTTACATTCCCATAAAATTGTTATGCTTTCCTCATAGGAAGCGGAGGATCATGCAGACCACCGAAGAGATAGAATGATATATGGCAGTCGACATCCTAGGCAAAATACAAAAAAAAACAGACTAAGAATCTACTGCAAGGATAAGAAAACAATAAAGTAAAATGATTCCAAACATAATTTCATTTGCATTATTAAATTTAAACTATTGCTATAAAATGATTTCTTTCTTTCTTTGGCTATGCACTGTATATATGTTATAAATATTGTCATCGCTTCTGTAAGTATGCTGAACACTTGTCTGATGTACCAGCTTCCTTCAGGCAACTCTGCCATTTCTTTGGAGGTAGGGTGACATAAAAGGAATTTTCAATAGGAAAAGCCTGAATATTCAATACGTTTGGGAGAGAAAAAACGAACAAAATATTAGAAGAAACGTTTTTTATTCACAAAACAAGCTTTAAGGATGCAAAGTCCATTAAAAAAATATCAACAAATGTTGCATATGGAAGATTTTATGAGATAATTTAAAGATTTTTTTTAACCTGTCATTGTAAATCAGTTAAATTTCATGAAAATCTTTGAAAAATAAAGTTATTAAATTAATCGATTCTTGCAACCAGCTGTATTGAGCTATTTAAAATAAATAAATAAATATAGTATGTACATAATATATTTAAATAACACTTCTAAAACAAAATTGCAGATAATACATTAAATACAGAAGCTATCAAAAGGTCTGGGCTCATCTAATAACATTCCCTCGGCAAAGATACACCCCACCAATATAGGGCAAACCCAGCCACGGGAACACCAGATGTTTTTCAGCCCACACCCTTGAACATGTAGAACAAGAATATAAAAACAACACAGAAAATAAATAAATGACAAAAAAAAAACACATTTTCTAAGTGGTCTTCAGACTGGTTGTACTTGGAAGCGTTTTATCAGCTGAATTTATTATTTGCTTAATGCTCTGTTGCTGTCTTCTATCAGTTATCGTAGTGGCAATGTTATGATTGATGTTACAATATAGTGCTGTTCAAATTATTTTTTTTGTGATATTTATAAAAATGGAATAATTAAGGCATATGTCTAATTAAGATGTAAAATAATTATAAAAAAACTGTTTTTTGACAAAAACACATTACATACAAAACTTATGAACGAAAAGGTTAAATGTGTCATTGAAAGAGTTTTTTTTTTGCTTTAATTTTCGTCAGCGCAGATTTCAATATTAAATGTTGCACAAGATAATGCCATAATCTGTAGTCATTTGATCTTTTCCAATCCTTAATTACAAGTGATTAAAATGAAAAATTTGATATCTTGTGAAATATTTAATATCGAGTACTGTAAAAACTTATTAATTTGACGAGGGGGTTTACGGATTTTTAAATTTTTGGTAAAGGGGTATGCTGTCGAAAAAAGTTGGGGAACTCTCGATTTATAGAATATGTCACACATATTATTACTAAAAATCTTTAAATAAAATTTTGAACACCCAAAGAATAAATCCCATAAAATTCTAAGAATGGAATTAAGAGTACCTATAAAGAACATAACATACTCGTATATTATTACAGATATTAAAAAAAAAATTTGAGCACCCAAAAAATCTTTACCATAATAAAATTTAAAATATACTGCCAATAAAATATTCAACACGTAGAGAATATATCACATTTATTAATTCGGGTACTCGAAGAAAGAAATTAAGCCAATACATATTTATGTTCGTCAAGTAAAAGCATGTTAAATTATGAAATAAAGTTTATGATTTTCTTAACTGTACAAAAACAACATAAATTCGAGTGAATTGAGGTATATTTATTTCAATCCAGTATAGATGTCAATCAATTGAAATTTGATCCCAGATTACCCGCTTGCTATGCATAATTGTTAAATATTAGACTTAACACATACTGTAACATTGAATGTGTTAAATTGGCGAGATGCCTTTGAGATGTGATATTGGAGACCGATGATTTATATCTCATGGACCGCAAGGCCGCACCATCGTCTCTATTATCCAATAATCGAAAATTACTGAAAGACTTTCAACAACATGCAGAAAACAAATCCTAACATTATTTTGTCTAGTTGTTGATAGAAAAAAAAGGAAAGTCTGAAAAAATTGGTAATCACAGGACAATTGAAAGATAGCGAGGAAAATGAAGGTGTCAAATTTTTTTTTTTAAAGAATAGATATGACCAAAGTCATATGTATCCTTATGCCATCGAACACTAGGCGGAAAAGTGCCTGTGTCGTTCTAGGAGAGTAACACAGCGCGGGGTTCGAATTGACGACCTTCTGCATGAAAGTCCAATGCGTTACCGCGTGACCATAAACACCAAATAAAAGTGTTAGCAGCATCCACTTTAAGTGTTGCATCCAACTTGGGCCAGGACCAGATGGTATGGAGATAGATAGTGCGCCGAGTTCGAGACGTAACACGACGCTCATCATTGAACCATCGACGGAGAGACCATCGAATAAACGATACATTTTTTAAAGAGATAACCAACCTTCCGAATACTAGGCGGAATAATGTTTGAGTTATTTGAGGAGAATATTGCAACACGTGTCAAAAGTGTAATACGTTACCACGCAGCCATTCACCTCAATGAGAGAAAAAATTGTTTAAATTTACATAGTAAAGTGGAATGACCTCCGTTTTAATATTCAGATACAATTCAAACATTTTAAGATTCGTTGAATAAACAATTAATTCGCTCGGATAATACAATGAAGAGAAATCGATGTTTGCAAATATTAATAAAACAAATATTGAGAATTTCAATTAAAGGAAATTGCGAGAAGCGACAGGATAGTTATCCTTAGCAAGCAAGGCACTGAAAGCCAATGGGACTTTAATTAGTCTCCCCTTACCTTCTTTAGCAAGTCTTCTTACCGTCTATTTAATATGTCCTCATAGAAAGCGTGCATAGCTGTTTAATTTCTTAAGTTTGCGCATAATTATCCTTGCTCTAATGAACCCTTTTTCCTAGGAAATTTTCATTACAGAGTCCTAATGTCACTTTGTTGTTTAACACTTACGCTCGATATTAGTATTGTATGATTATTTATTTATTAATTTATCAAACCCATTAGTGGTTATTTAAAATCATCCACCTACATACCTTCTTCAGTAAATGGGGCACTAAACCATACTCGTACACGCTAGTACCCGACAGTATCAAAATCTGCTAAAATTACAGTCCACAGTAGTGTTTTGGTGGCATTTTTACGTATGTGAAACGTGGACGTGGAAAAAACTGATAGGAGCTAAATAAATGGAAAAAGTAGTAAATTTATTTTAAAAAAGGTTGACGAAGAAGAGCACTTGGATATTGTTTGGGCATGTAGAACGAATGTATAAACAGGAAAAATTAGAATTTTGTATCAAAACGTAAGAGGTCTCAATACCAAACTTCAAGAATTCCGGGACAATACGCTATTACAAAATGCGGACATAATAGCGCTCACGGAATCCTGGTTGTGTCCGTCTGTTCAAAATGGAGAGCTGTTCGAAACAAACGAATACCACGTGTTCCGGAGTGACGCGGGCGAGCGCGGGCGGGGGGTTTTGCTCGCTGTAAATCAAAGGATTCCCTGCGAACGCATATTTGAGCTAGAAATTTCAAAGGACCAAGACATCTGGGTGAGGTGCAGGATAAACAATACAACAATATATATTTGTGTAGTTTACTTCGAGTGCACGGGTGCCGACGAAACCAGACAAAATTTTTATGACTCTCTGAATTCGGACAATTTTAGGTTACGCAACAAAAATGTTTTAATTATAGGAGATTTTAATTTGAATAACGAATCCACGGAAGTATTGTTGGATTATGACTGTTTTCTTCAGTCCAACGATCTTGTCCAATACAATCACATAAATAACGAATACGGCAATATGCTGGACCTAGTATTAAGCAATACCAACTGCAAGGTGGACAGATCGTTGGAATGCTTTGTAAAAGAAGATCGACATCATCCGACACTCTCCGTGGAGATTCAGGTGAGATGCGTGGGCCGTGGGAGGGGTCGCAAGTATCGCCCTTCGCCACCCAGGGCTCCTCCCCCCGCCCCACGCAACTCCCGCCCTACATATAACTACCAAAAGGCAAATTTTTTACTCTTAAAGAATATTTTACTACATTTCGACTGGAACACCCTGTATAGCATAGATAATATTGACGAAGCCGTAGAGTACTTCCATAGTGTCATTTACGGAACGCTAGATATCTGCGTCCCACAGAAACATAATCTACCAAATTTGCCCAACTATCCAGTTTGGTTCAAAGTCGATATAATCCGAGATCTCAAAAATAAAAACAAACTTCATAACAATTATCTTCAAAGCAGAAACCAGGCTGATTACTTAGAATACTCGAGGCTGAGAGCCAAATTAAAAACTCAAATAAAACAATCGCGCCATGAGTATTTAGCCAAGATAGAGACCGACATCCGAGGAAACCCTTCGAATCTTTGGAATCATGTAAAAAATAGAAAAACTAATAAAACTAGCTTCAAATCTATGAAACTGGGAGACAGTATAACCGAAGACTCCCAAAAGATTGCAGAAAACTTTGCACAATATTTTCAATCAGTTTACGTAGATTCAGCGGCCAAATATGACACAAAAAATATTTTAAACAGTTCGTCAGACAGCAGAAGCATATCGCTCCATTCCATTTCTAAGGAAGACGTGCTGAAAAGCATAAACTCCTTGCAAACCGACAAAGCAATCGGACCAGATGGGTTATCAGCCGACATTTTCAAAGTCTGTGCGAAATACGTGTGTGATCCCATCTGCTACATATTTAACTTGAGCATAAATACCAATACATTTCCCGTAAGCTGGAAGACAACCAGGGTCTGCCCTATCTTCAAATCGGGAGACCCGTTAGACTCTCATAATTACAGACCTGTAGCTGTTCTCTCTTTGCTTCCAAAAATTTTCGAAACTATACTGTGCAACCAATTGACCCACCAAGTATCTACAAGACTTATTGGAAACCAGCATGGCTTTTTGCCAAAACGATCGACTGTTACCAATCTTCTCTCTCTCACACAACAGATTGCGTCAAACTTAGACGAACGTTCACAAACGGACGTAATATATACAGACTTTCAGAAAGCTTTCGACAAAGTTGATCACGATATATTACTTAAGAAAATGCACAAACTTGGCTTCAGCGATAATCTAATTGGATTATTTGCATCTTACCTAAAAGAAAGATCTCAATACGTAACAATCCGTAACAAGTCTTCTGTGGAATTTATCGCAAGATCTGGTATACCACAAGGATCCAATTTAGGTCCCCTACTATTCCTCATATTAATAGACGACATTCAAAATTCCATAAGTCACTCGACATGTTTATTGTTCGCTGACGACTTGAAAATATTCAAAAAGATCAATTCACCTCAGGACTGTGCACAGTTACAACAGGACCTAGACTCCCTAGTATCCTGGAGTGAGCAAAATCACCTTCTGTTCAACATTAATAAATGTGTCTGTGTATCTTATAGTCGATCGTTTTCACCAATCCACCATCAGTATACTATACAGGGAGTGGCACTAAACAGAGTTTCTGAATTCAAGGATTTGGGCGTAACCTTCGATGTCGGACTCACGTTCGTTAACCATGTCTCACGTTTGATATCGGACTGTTACAAACTACTCGGTTTTGTAATGAGAATATCAAGAGAATTTAACAGCACCGATATCCTCCGAAACTTATATAATTATCTAATCAGAACCAAATTAGAATATGCATCTACGGTTTGGGCTCCTCACCAGCTCAAATACAAAAACAATATAGAACAAATACAAAAAAAATTCCTCAGATATCTATGGTACAGAACAAAGGGCGATTACCCAAAATATGCCCACCATGCCGAACTTCTCACGGTGTGTAACTATAGAAGCCTTGAAACAAGAAGGCAAGAATCCATTGCGATATTCCTAATAAAGGTTTTCCAAGGTTCCTTTAACTGTCCCGCGATTCTAGAAGCACTAAGTTTATATGTACCCAATAAATATATCCGTGCAAGGAATCACCCTCTGTTCTACATACCAACTTACAGGACGAATATCATGGCTAAACACTCAGTCACCCGTGGTATAGAGATATTGAACCAACTGAATGACACGGTTGATATATTCTCGGTACCGCCTAGCAGTATGAGAAGAATCCTGGCTGATATTATTCCTAACGAATAAGCTAACGCCAGAAGCAAACCCTCTTTGTGTAACAGGAGAAATCCGTGCAAAGTGGATAAAAAAAAAAAATAAAAAAAAAATAAAGAAAGACTAACGAAACAAATATATATTGCAAATTTGAAAACCAAGAAAAGAATAGTTGGATCTAGTGAATGACATTTTGAAAGAATGAAACATAGAAAGTAAGAAAAATCGTAGGAACTGTGTGAAAAGGTGTATAATAGAAGAGCCGAAAGATGTACTATATGTCGAGACGGGAAATTCTGGTGCACTTTCCTCACTGCCTATCTTATCAGGGAGATGGTATGATGGTTTGTATGTACCAACCTACTTTGCATGGTCAAACTATTCCTGAAAAACTTTAGTCCCCATGATGATTTTTAGCCTCCAAGCCGATTGGTCAAAGCCTCCTATCAATGTCTTTTCTTTCCCAGTATTCTAAGACCCTGCTGCATATAATCTAAAAGCCTCTGCTCTGGTCTGCCGAGTAGCTTTCATCCATTTTGTTGAGTTTGTATAATGATTTTTATTGACCGTGTCAATTGAGATCTGTTTACATGGACAATCCATGCCAATCTTGCGTCACTGATAATTAGTGAAGCCTCGTTAATTTTCGAGTTTCTTCATTAAATCTCTGTTTTCACTTTATACTTGGGCAGCCTGCTAAGCAGGGTAGCTGACCCTGCCCTTTCGTCGGGTAGCTGACCAGGCAACCTTTAGAGCTAGTTGATGGTTTTAAATATTTAGGAAGCCTAATTATTCGTAACCTTGGCCCAGATAAGTTAGATACTGAATCGAAATAACACGTGCAAGATATGTTTTACTGTATCATGGTAAAACATGGACCATGAAAAAATTAAAGCTTAAAGTTATATAAAGTCACCTTCACCTTTTTGAGAAGGTGTAGTCTATGCATAGCTAACAATGGTGCTCATTTTGAACATTTGATGTAAAGAAAATAATTTAAATCACGATCGTGTTTTGGTAAGCTACGAGGGTTGCTACTTAAGTTTTGAGACAGACAAGTAAAAACAAATATTTATCATCGAAAATGGCTTTATTGTTTTTCAAAATACTCTCCATGATGACTAATACACTTTTGCATGCGTTTGAACCAGTTTTCAAAGCACTTTTCCCACTATGACCCATAAAGTCGATGTTTTGAGTGCTCAAAAAGTCACTTGTTTGAGCCGATGTATGAGAGCTCGCATTGTCGTGGTGGAGAAGGATCCGTCTTCGGCGGTTGGTTTTTCTCATTTCTCTAAACATTACAGAGAAACAAATGGTGGTGTGCCATTCAGAATTAACCGTACAACGTTCTACTAAAGTTACTGTTGCGACATGACCATTTATACCTAAGAAACAAGCCACCATTTGCTTCGAAGTGCTTCGTGCGCGAACAGCTTTTGTTGGATTTGGCTCGTTTTGAAAGATCTATACAGCCGACTGCTGTTTAGTTTCTGGCTCATATGCATAGATACATAATTCGTCGCCTATCACGATCTTATAGACGTTTTTTGACTGCGTATTTTTATGGATTTTTATCTACAGATTTTTTATATACGACTTATGGATTTTTTTATCTACAGCTCATGAGAGTTAGTGGGAAAATTAGACATAATTTTTTTTTTAACATAATTTTTTATTCTTTTCAAATTTATAGGGTTACGACTGAGAGTGGTATTGTTGTACGTAAGGCCCATTATTAAACTTCTTCTAGAAAAAAAATTACGATCGCAGAGCTAAAAGTTAAGTTACACTTACGAAGTTTAGTCTAAAATCGGGTTTTTATTAAAATTTCAAAAAAATCCAAATTACTTGAGAACCACTGAAAATTGCGGAACATACATGGGAGTTAAATCGATAGGTATTGAGGTCCCCCATCACCTTGCTTCCGTTGATCGTCACCTCATGTTACATCCTGTATACGGCATATTTTATTTTATCGTGTTAAAACATGGACTATGAAGAAATAAAAACTTAAAGCTATATACAGTATATTTTATTTTATCGCGTCAAAACATGGACCATGAAAAAAATATTACCAGAATCACGCAAAGTGTGAATTCATTGTAGAAAACTCAAAATTTCTTGGATTTTATTGTATCTTAAACACTGAGGTGCTGCGTCGAGCGAGTGTTGAACGAGAGCCCTTAAATATTATAAAAGCCTTACCTATTGAAAGGAGAAAAATACCACTTCCTTAAGTTATATTAAAAAAATAAAGGTCGACGCGTAATCACCAGAAAGCGCCTGCCTTGGTTATACAACAGCTGCTCTGCAATAAAAAAACATATAGTTTTCGCCAACGTGAGGAGGCTGGACACGGCAGACGAATACGAGAAGAATCTTTTATTGCGAATGCACTTAACACTTTTATTGCAAGTGCAATCTGACGGGATTATTGCCAGGTAACCATATTTTCTTACCAACAAGACAAAAGTAAATAAAACAAGTTATATGGCGTTAACCTTTCCTTCCCTGTGTTGGGTATCTTCTACACGTTGCTTCTAATAACCATCAATATCTCTATAAATATAATAAATACAAAGTTAAGATTTTAGGTATTCCTCCATAATATATTTACGCATTGATTTAAAAAATAATATTTATAATAATCAGAATTTATCGACTACATCGAGGTGTTTTGTAAAGATCGAAAACAAATTCGCATTTAAACGCTGCGAGTGCCTCGTCTTGACGATAGGTGAATAGTATGCGGGAAGCGCGACACTATATTCGCATCTCACTCTTGCATACTAGACTGAATTGCGAGGAGCTGAATTGTCTCAACGCCGCAAGCATAAACGTAAGCGCCGGGGTATGCGACTGACGTTCCGCGCCGCTAGTAGCTTCTAAGCTTGCAAATAGGTTGGACGTACGCCCGTTCCGTGAGCGGTGCCAGATGATTTTTTAATGTTTTCAGCAAATAAATCTCAATTATTATAATTTTTAACTTCAATTATAATTAATTAAGGGGATTATCTACGAATGTTCTTATTTTTCCGATTTAAAATCGCTATTTTTTTATTGCGTACTCACTACCAACACCGGAGCACGCGTATTATTTTTATCACCGTAAGGGAAGGGTTAAGAAAATGTACACTTAATTTATTAGAAATAACAAATACGTGGACTTAAGTTATAGCAAACCGGGTTAAAGAAAATATGAATGACATTATCTCTGCGTCGCGAGCTAAATAAGTATAATTTTCACAGAATCACCTATCATAGACAATTTAATTTCATCATTTCACAATTATAATCTCTAGACACCTGTTACTCTATTCCCCATGAAACAACATTAAGATGAAATAATAGAGTTAAGTTACGTGTAATTTAGTTTAATGAGCTCATCTGATGGAGACAGAGTGTGTGTGTCGAAGTATGGATAGCGATAGGCTTAAAAACATTGTGAAAAAGAACAAAACAAAGTATTTAACTATAGACAATATATGAATCTTTTTTATGTTAAAATAATAAACATTCATATATTGTTTATAGTTAAGGTATGCACATTGTGGAGGTTTAAAAACATTGTAATTTGTTTTAATAAACACTGTTTATTCAACTTTTTGTAACGGTATAACCATACCGATTAAGGCTTTCACCTCATCTTCAAGGGAGCACAAACAAGACTGAAGATGAGGTGGAAGCCCTGAAGATGAGGTAAAAGTCTCGAAAGATCCCCTGAAGATGAGGGGAAAGCCTTGAAACCGGTAGGGCTATACCATTACAAAAGGTGGAATAAACTGCGTTTGATAAAACAAATTACAATGTATTTAAACCTCCACAACGTTAATGCTTAAACTTTAAACAATATACAAAGTATGTTGTTTATAGTTAAGGCATTAACGTTGTGGAGATTTAAAGACATTATAATTTGTTTTATTAAACACTGTTTATTCAACTTTTTGTAACGGTATAACCCTACCGGTTTCAAGGCTTTCACCTCATCTTCAGGGGAGCACAAACAAGACTGAAGATGATGTGAAAGCCCTGAGGATGAGGTATAAGTCTCTAAAGATCCCCTGAAGATGAGGTGAGAGCCTTTAAACCGGTAAGGCTATACCATTACAAAAGGTGGAATATACAGCGTTTGATAAAACAAATTACAATATATTTAAACCTCCACAACGTTAATGCTTAAACTATAAACAATATACAAAATATATTGTTTATAGTTAAGGCATTAACGTTGTGAAGATTTAAAGAGATTATAATTTGTTTTATTAAACACTGTTTATTCAACTTTTTGTAACGGTATAACCCTACCGGTTTCAAGGCTTTCACCTCATCTTCAGGGGAGCACAAACAAGACTGAAGATAAGGTGAAAGCCCTGAAGATGAGATTAAAGTATCTAAAGATCCCCTGAAGATGAGGTGAAATCCTTGAAACCAGTAGGGCTATACCATTACAAAAGGTGGAATAAACAGCGTTTGATAAAATAAATTACAATGTATAATATTTAAACCTCCACAGCGTTAATTTCTTAACTATAAACAATATACAAAGTATTTTCTTTTCACTTCATCAATATGGTAAATACTGATAACGACGAAAACACTATTTGCATAGCGCCGTTCAGAGAGCAGACTCGCCTCAAGGGAGCTATAACTCAAATTAAATATATTACAACAAAAAACAACATTTTAGACGTATAAACAAAAAGGTGGTGGCTGCGGACATTAGGTGAGGAACTTCCCTGCATTTGCGTATAATTAAAAAACATATTTGGTAAGAAAACTTTAGAAAACAAAGAACATAGAAAACTATAGATCTTTCGATATGTAGTAGAAACACATTGATTTGGATTAGAATTTTCAAAAAGCGTTGTCCTCAAATGTTTCTCAAAGCTCCACACACCACACATATATCTACCATTTAACGACAAATAACGATTAAATTGATATATAATATTAAACGGTAAAATGAACGTTAATTTCAAAATAAAGATCACAAATTCATTATAATATTACTCAATAATAATATGACTTGTAATAATAAAACGAACACGTTAAAAAGACAAAAATAACTGTTATGAACTGATATCACGAAATAAACAACAAATATATTGAAAATATTGTGCATAACTTCAGGAATACCGTAATAGTCTAAACTTGGAATTTTCACTTAGTTATGCTTAGATTATTTAAAAAAAATGCAGTTAACTTCTTTTATTTGAATTTTTTTCAGTAAATAAAACTATAACTCCATAAATTTGAGGATAACAAAATGAACTCTAACGAAATTCAGTAATGTTCGAAACCAACCTCAGTACATTATAACTCAAGATTCGGGATAAGGCTTGAAAAAGAAAAGAATTTAAGAAGGGGCTTTTTTTAAACCTTACAAAATAAATTTCGTTTCGTGGGTTAAATCTCTCATGTATATAAATGTGAAAATATCATGAAATTGTACTGCATCAGGAATCTTCAAGTTTTGTCGCAACTCGGTCGCTATATTTCATCAGTGCATCTGTTCGTAGCACTCGCAATATATCGCCCCTTGAGTCAGGACAAGCGGTGAATCCTCACCCCCATTGACCGATTTTATCTTGTTTCTTCTACCAACTTCTCGGCGTAACGAGAAAACTGCACTGGATGCTGTAGAGCAAAGTTGGGCAATAAGAGACGGGGAGAGAATCAGATAAATTCTTCCACTTTGCGTTGAGCCTTTTGTAATGGTAATATCTTGTGTTGCATCATTTATGACGGATAAAATATTGCACTCTGCCAAAGTGCAATCTTTGATTCTGTGAGAGAATTGTGATCATTTTTCAAACGTTTTAGGTTTAATGGAATTTGTTATAAGACATTATAATATTTATATATTAATCGTGGAGAAAAACTGTACTATGAAAATTATAATTTTTAAAAAATACATACACTACACCTAAAGCCGAATGTGTAACTATCATACATCGGAAGATCTGCAAAGATATCATTGTAGTTCATCTCAGTTTTTCTTACCAAATGCGTTTTTTTTAAACATATGTACATATTCGTATGTGCGTAGCCAGTACCTTCCATTATTTTAATTAAATAATAAATATTTATTTTTTTAATATTTTAAATCTTACATTAACATTTATCTTCCTGTGCTAAAAAAATCTACGGGTTCCGGTGCTGCGTATTCTACACATGTAAAAATGAGCGATTTAAAATCGGAAAAATTAGAATATTCATAACCAATCGCTTTAATTAATTAAATTTGAAGTCAAAAGTGAAAAGAATTGAAATTTGATTGCTGAAAAAATAAAAAAAAACATCGGCCGACGTTCACAAAACGGGCAAAGCGACCACTTCAAATGGATGCCCGAAAGCTACTGAAGCGAGTGAACTGAGATTCTATTTCTTGCGTTCCCATATACCGAAGTAGAGTGAGAGTGAAACGTGAATAGCGTCGTTTCTTCACCCATAGCGTTTTTTTTAATGAATATACCTACGTCACACACTGGCACACGTTTGATTGTATTGGTGAATAAATTCCCGATTTTCACAAAATACTATAGGTCTGATGTGGCCGATATGTGCTAATTATTATTAATATTATTTTATTCATTCAATGCGTAAATGTATTACGGAGGAATACCTAAAATCTGAACCCAGTATTTACTATATTTATAGAGATATTAAAGAATTTAGAAGCAATGTGTACTAGTTACACATCACAGGGAAGGAACGGTTAAATGTGTTTTTGAAACTCGAGTTAAAACGCCCTTGAGGAGAATCTGCTTTCTAAACTGCGCTATATAACCGTTTTATAATGATAATAATTAAAAAAATGCCTTTTGAACATGTTATAACTTATCACATCATAATAAAATAGATCATCAATAATAGGTCGTTATTTCACAGTCATAATGACCTAGTTGACAAGACGTCTCCATTTTAGTCCGGAGGCTGTGGTTTCGGTTCCCGTAGGTATCCATTTATTTATATGAGAATTTTCTTCATGTGTTTCCTTGAAAGCCTTTCTTTGATATGTAAATTCTAGACTCTTTTACTTGTGTAATTCAAAAGGCCTTTTTATCCTTATATTTTTGCATTTGACAATCCATTAGATGCAAATCATTTAACAGCAACACCACAGTTCTAAAACAGGACATCACACATTACAAATTAATGAAAGTTCAGTATTTATTAAACTATGTCTAATATTAACGTGTTCCTCGCGGGAAGCACAAACGCCTGTGATCTGATCAGTAGCATTCCTTTGTGTATTTTACGTAATGTTTAGTTTATCTCCTTTATTTAATGAATCTCCTTAAGAGTAATGACTATTATTTATTATCAGAAAATTACTTAAATGTCATGTTTACTTGGTGGTGTAATCAAATATCAGTGGTTCTAAACAAAATACGCGTTTAAACTTAGAAATTAAAAAACGCCGAAATTGTGCCGCGCACAAGATTCGTGGAATTTGATTTTTAACGCGGTGTACAGGTTAAAACGTCAAATTACAGAAGATAAACGTATTTCTTTTCATTTGCAACAAATGCTCTAATTATACATTTTCCAGCATGCACTGCTGATAATGTGGATTCACAAACTTCACCATCCATTATTTTTGTATTTGGCTGCATTCTCTTTCAAGGGTTGCTCTCAATTCATTAACTGTTATAGATTTTGTTCCATTCACTTTATTCTTAATGAGTCTTCATGAAAAAAAATCAGGGAGCGCAGTGGGTATTAAATGTTAGCTGTACATCAAATCTATCTGTTTAGCAAATTGTCATCAAGATAGGCTCTCACATCACGACGGTAGTGGGGAGGTACATCGTCTTACCAAAAATAAGAGTCCTCCTCATCCCTTAACTCTTTACGAATGTGCAGTATGACAAATGTATGCATCAAGTTCAGGTAAACGGCACGGCATGAAAGTGTGTATACATTGTAATTGATTTTTATCAAACACTGTTTATTCCAATTTTTTGTAACGGTATAACCCTACCGGTTTCAAGGCTTTCACCTCTTCTTCAGGGGAGCACAATAAAGACTAAATTCTGTTCGAACTGGTACCAATATGCACGCTTCAACGGCTGGGCGCTGAGGGGTAAGGGAGGTATGGGACGATTTCGGCCAGGAGCGGAGAGATTTTTGGGATAAAACTGTTCGCCAGATGTTTGGATCGATGTACTGACTTAGAAATTTCTAAGGCCTCTAGTCTGTCCAATTTATTTCCGTTACTACTAATATGTAAGAATTTGGCATCATCGATAGAAAATGTATGGTTTACACGGTGACAATGACTAGCCATTTCAGAATAAATTAGAGGATTTGTTAATTTAATCTTCCTGTCTTTCCTATATAGAAATTATCACAGTCAGCAGATAAAAGTTTATACACACCACTGTGTATACATTGTTTTGAGACACCTTAACATATACTCGTATATGTTACATCTTGCCTTATTGCCCAGCGTCCTTTTTTCCACTGTATATTCTGCTGTAGAGGAAAAAAACAGAATTCCCACCAGATTTCTTTTGATGTTGAGTAATAATGATATTGTTTTCTACATCTCTATAAATTCGGCATATATTGTAACTACAATAAATATTTTATCCATTTTTGGCAATCTTCAACAAATCATATTTCATTATTTCAAATTGTCAACAGCGACTCAAAAGTAGACATAAAAACCCTGACTTTTGACAAACAAAACAAAGTCAAAAGATTTTCACAATGTTGAGCAATAACAGTAAACTCATGTTTTTGCATCCATCCAATAAGGTGAACTAGAAAGCGGTAACGCGACGTCAAAATGTCAAATTTTATTCCCTTTTGTAAGAGTTATTTCGACACATTCCACTTTCTGAGTTGGTCTTGCCCTTTAGTTATTTCTTTCAAAGGCCAAAGTCCGACGTTATTCGTAATGTAACATTTTAGAAATTTCTTAGAATGTTTCCATCATTTGTTTTATGTCTGTGTCATTCAAAAATTCATACAAACATTTCAAAGAAATATTTTATTAAACAAACTTTTAAATTCGAAAAGATTATGAAGATCTTTCAACACTAAGTATATATACTCGTATATATATATATATATATATATTAGTTTTGATACAAAGAAAATTATTTATTTTATTAAAATTGATGTTTTGTGTCAATATTTGTTGCGTTAACATATTCAAAATCCATGTTCTACGAGAAGGTGTATTAATGTAAAAGAGACAAAGGAATTGTGTCAAGATGTAAAAGTCCGGCGCCCTTTCCTTTCTGCCAATCCGATACAGAAATTACGTTGAAGTGATGGTAAAGGGTCTTTTAAATTGAGCGGTGGTTTTAAATTCTATTTTTTAATTCTTGAATAAAACACACGATTTGCTTTGATTTCAAAAAACTTTTTATTGGCCATTGAAGTTTATATAATGTGTGACATTTAAAAACAAAAAAACAACAATATCTGCGTGTTCACCTCTTGCAGCTCCATAGATGTTCACTCTTTTGTCAAAATTTTCGATGACATTTTGGCATAATTGCGGTTCTAGCTCATCAATAACGCGAATAATTTCGTCCTTCAACTCAGAAATTGATCGGGGATCATTCTTATAGACCTGGTTTTTCAAGTAACTCCAGAGAAAATAGTTCAACGGGGTCAGATTACATGATATTGGTGGCCAATTAACATCACCGTTCTCGGAGATTGCAATACATAAAATAATTCAACAATTTGAACGCGTTGTTGTATTGTATACAACTCCATTTTTATAAATGTCATACATTGTAGTTCTCAAACGTCACAAGACCCAGGCAAGTTCGCGACGCCCTTTATGGTTTATTTGAGAAATAAAAAAAACTGCTCAATTTTAAAGACACTTTATGTTTTCCCAATTATACGCTTTCTTTGAAGATATTGTTACTTAATATTTTTTTTAATTGTAACTGTAACAGGCACTTAAGTGTTGTTTATTTAATATGTATTATACTTTTAACTAATTAAATTTTATTGACTGCTTACTTATTGTCATTTTTGTTGTTGTTGTTCAATTTGCATGTGGCCTGAAAAATATCTGATGTCCTCGCGTCCCGGCTCGTCTTCTGTTGGTGAGGGTGTCTTGACTGGGGGGACGTTAGGATATGATCTCTCTAAAATGTATTTTCCTCCCCATTATCTTGAAATATATATGTAATTAAAGGATATATGCTCATATTGGATCGTCCGTAACTGGGCCTCATAGTCGAGGGTCCCCTCGTCATTCCAGCCTCGCTTCAGTTGGAAAGCGAAACTGTGCAGTGGAGTATTTTTAAAGTAAGTTAACTGTTCCACACCAGCAAAATCATCGACCACACCGTTGTACTAGATCCAATGGCACACCGAAGTGAGACGATCGAAGCATACCGGTGAGGTGCATGGCTGTGCGTGCGGAAGTTCGTCGGTTCGAACCCCGCACTGGGTTACTCCCCTCGAACGACACAGACACTTCTTCCGACTAATATTCAGGGATTACACGATACCTTTGATTACCGCTATATGTATTTTTTCGTAAAGTTTGTTACTATCAATAAACTCTACATTTATATATTTTTAATAAAATAAATAAAACACATTTTTATTTTGTATTCCCCATTGTTTTGACCGTAGTGAATAAAAAAATAGTGTTTTATTTATTTCATTAAACATTTCAAAATATGACACCAAAATTGAAACAAACGTCTTTACGTAGATTCTTGAAAAAAACTTTTATTTATTTATTATTTAAAAAAATACTTTTCTATTGATGCAAAGCTCTCACTATACGAGTATAGATGATGGTTACATCCAGCAGTGGAAAAACATGGGCTAAATGATGATAATACTAATCTTTTGACTTTGGATGTTTTTCTGACTTAGATCATGTTGTTATAAAAATAAAACCTTGTTCAACTCGGTTAAGAATAACAACCTCTTTTACTGAAAAAGTCATCTGCTGTTGAACAAAAAAAAAAGTAATAAAGAAGCGGGAACATTTATCAATACTGACATTTCTCGTTGTGATATTACAATTTCCTTATTGATCCTAATCAATTTTATTTATAGTTTTCAAGCTTTTCACAAACTCAATTTCTATTGTCTTTGAAAATCATAAGATATTGTCTCTCGATACAAATAAATGTTATTACATTTTAACGAAAAACTTGGAATGCTTTGATCGGAGTAAAATAAAATAAAATAAACTCAACTTTATATGTGAGATTGGAAACAACGATGAACAGAATAGGAATGATTAAAGAGAAAAACATTAAAAAAAGGATGCGGGCTGGACTCGAACCAACAACTTCCATTTTCATGACTGCAATCCTGCTGTTATGAACCAACAACTTCCGTTTTCATGACAGCAATCCTGCTGTTGTGAACCAACAACTTCCGTTTTCATGACAGCAATCCTGCTGTTGTGAACCAACAACTTCCGTTTTCATGACAGCAATCCTGCTGTTGTGAACCAACAACTTCCGTTTTCATGACAGCAATCCTGCTGTTGTGAACCAACAACTTCCGTTTTCATGACAGTAATCCTGCTGTTATGAACCAACAACTTCCGTTTTTATGACAGCAATCCTGCTGTTGTGAACCAACAACTTCCGTTTTCATTACTGCAATCCTGCTGTTGTGAACCAACAACTTCCGTTTATATTACTGCAATCCTGCTGTTGTGAACCAACAACTTCCGTTTTAATGACAGCAATCCTGCTGTTGTGAACCAACAACTTCCGTTTTAATGACAACAGTCCTGCTGTTGTGAACCAACAACTTCCGTTTTAATGACAGTAGTCCTGCTGTTGTGAACCAACAACTTCCGTTTTCATGACAGCAATCCTGCTGTTGTGAACCAACAACTTCCGTTTTCATGACAGCAATCCTGCTGTTGTGAACCAACAACTTCCATTTTCATGACAGCAATCCTGCTGTTGTGAACCAACAACTTCCATTTTCATGACAGCAATCCTGCTGTTGTGAACCAACAACTTCCATTTTCATGACAGCAATCCTGCTGTTGTGAACCAACAACTTCCGTTTTCATGACAGCAATCCTGCTGTTGTGAACCAACAACTTCCATTTTCATGACAGCAATCCTGCTGTTGTGACCAACAACTTCCATTTTCATGACAGCAATCCTGCTGTTGTGAACCAACAACTTCCATTTTCATGACAGCAATCCTGCTGTTGTGAAAACGGAAGTTGTTAGTTCTAGTCCAGTCCGCATGTTCTTGCCAACCTCACGTATTAACTAAGGTGTGTGATAAAATATACATAAAAATAATATAACATAAAGAGTTTATAAATCTATCTTAAATAAACTTGAATATCAAATCTATCTTAAATAAGCGTGAAAATGTGAAGGGTGTTCAAGTGATGGATAGCTTGTTCGGAGTTTCGGTCCGATGGTAGGACACCTTACTCCTTCATCGGATAAGTTCTGACTGTTAAGATATTTATTGGAAATTTTTGGATCTTTTTGGGAATCGGCTTCAAACCGATCAAAAAAAAAACCATGTTCGAATTGACCAATCATAGCTTTCCGACTGTGTCTAACTTCACACCAGTTCACCAGCAAACGTCACTTTTAAATCGTACGTGCAGTTTAATGTCAGTATACAGCTTTATTTACCTATTTATATTTATAGTTTTGAAGTAATATTTCTTCTTATTTTGTAACACTTTACTTATTTCATTTGATTAAAATAAAAATAAATAACTCTACACAATTATTTTTTGTATAATCTTTTTGAAATCGGACAAAATACATCATGTCTCAGAGCTGTTCAATCAAAAAATATTAAAGTAGAATTGTTCATTAAAAAAGTAACATGTCCATATTTTAAACTAGAATAACTATTATAATTATTATGATTCGATTTTAAACAACAAATCAAGTCTTCTTAAGCAATACAATTAATTATTATGTCATATATTTTTAATGCAAACAGTTTTTTGCGATTTCCCAATATTCTGATTTGGTGGGCATGTTCTTTTTTGAATATTGCCTCCTAAATTATACCAATCAAGTTAAAAAAAATCCGGCCTGAACAAGAAAAAGCGTGTACCATGAATAGATACCATGATAGTGACTGCGCTCATTACATGGTCAGTCGATGATATTACAGTGAAAACTTGTGCTCTTTTCATTATTAGCCCATGCTCCCGAAGCATCATCATTTACTTGACTAGTCCACTTACAGTATTAGCTGGGAAGACCTAGGTATGAATGAATGCGAGGGAATCCAAGTAGCCTGAACGAGTGGGCATGAACTTTCTAAATAATTACGTGTAAGAATTGTTATCTAGTTATAAGAAGTATATAGGTGTTAACTATTTCTAAGAAATTATTCTATACATTATGATTATTAAAAATTAAATGACACGTAGGAAATTAAAATTAAGTTAGTTCGTAGTTATATATGTTAGATTAGTTCATAAGATATAAATTTGTAGATAGGTATGGCTTATGGCAAGTGTTCGCATTATAATATATGTACTATATATTACTTGATTAAATTTAAAAGAGGTGAAAATTAGATACCTCTACCATCAGTTGTGTATCAATTAGTCGATAGAGACATGTGATTTTCTTATATTCTGAAATATCACAAATTAAATATCACGCGGTTATAAAGTATTTTTTAAGAGAAAGCAAAATAGGTGCTTAATTTAACTCCGTTTAAATTCTCAATACGGATAATCTTCTCCGTAGAAAAACTTAACAACTTTGCGATACAATTTTTAATATTTTTTAAAATAACGTAACAACAAGCTATCTATTGGCTCTACGAGTATTTTGTCATTATTTGAAGGTAAAGGTATTAAATGGTGGAAAAAATACAAAATATTATTTTGAGATTCCTCTATTTACGGGAGCGCGGTTTCTACCCGTGGCTCTATCCTACAAGATAATTTCTTGGTATGTTGGGATATTACCTCATTAGAGTAAGGAGGGATGTGAGAGTTTCTTATTATATTTTTAAGTTGCTGACGGGAGCTACACCCAATCCTATTATGTTGGAAAATATAAAGTTTTATGTTCCTGAAAACTATTCGAGGTACAGAAATATTGACCTATTTAAACCACCAATAAGAAACACTTACCTGTCATGTGCTCTCTCACTGTCACGGGCTGTCCCTCTTAAATAAAGCCACGGATATTGAAATCTTCGATATTTCCGATAATGTTTAAAAAAAAAAGCATTATGAGCTTTCTTAGTAATGGAAGTAAGTTGTTTCGACCAGTTAATGAATATAAACTGTATATTTTTGCTGCTATATAGTATATTGGGTGTTAACATACGTTGTGTCCGTTTTTTTCCAAATTAAAAATGAGCACTAAAAGTAAAATTAAATGGTAAAGGCAGCTCGTCGATGGTTTTTACGTTTCAAATACGGTAATTTCGACCTGAAAGACATGGAGCGTTCCGGACGACTAGTGGACTTCGATGAGGACTGCTTAAACCATATTATTTATGAAGATCCCCTTCAAACCACCGTAGAATTGGCTGAGCAAATGAATTTTAGTCACATGACTGTATACCGCCATCTTAAATCAATGGGAAAAGCCCAGATGTTCGGCGCTTGGGTTCCACATGCTCGACAATTGATTTTTGTTGTCGAACAAAAGGAGGTGTCGAAAATTCTCATTTTCGTCTTCTTGACATTCCATTTTGAAGGCTTGTAATCAAATAAAATAATATATGTAACGTAAAAGCAAACACATTATCTTGTAGAGCAGAAAATTTTCTTTCGAATGACGTACAACCTTTACCATTTTGTTTTACTTTTGGTGTTCATTTTTAAATTTGTAAAAAAACGGACTCAACTTATGTTAACACCTAATATAATGTATGTTAAAGCTTTTCATGTAAATATTAATATTACTTCTTACTGTGCATAACTTCTTATTTCAAGCTTTGTATGTAATTGGGTTTAACCTGTATATGTAAGCTTTACGAAAATAAATAAATTAATTGAAACTGTATTATCATTCATAACATTAGGATGGGCGTTGCCCGGTGTTTTGTCAGTCTATCTAACTTGTTCAGGGTAGAAATTTTTGGATGCAAGTAATAGCATTTGCACTTACGTGTTAAAATTACCGAAATGTACATAAGATATGCACTAGTAGTAATTAAAAGTTAAATTATGGGCTAATTAAAAAATGTTTTGCTTCATTTATTGACAAGTTTTTTGTAAGTGTGCTTTCAAATAAAAGAAAAAAAACTAACTAACTCATCTATGGCTCCGAATGCTGGACGATGTATAACTCTTACTCTAGGCAACTAGAAACTGCTGAAATGGCCATGCTAAGATGGTCAGCTGGTGTGTCCCTAAGAGGCAAAATAAAAAGCTCACGCATTCGTGGAAGCCTAGGTGTCACAGACATCAACAGCAAGATGGAGGAGAGGAGATTGAGATGGTATGGGCACGATGGACGCAGAGCACCCGATCATATTGTAAACCAGGCAATCTCCATGGATCTTCCTCGAATGACAACCAGAGGAAGACCAAAGAATTCATGGGTGGTGCAAAAAGATAACCTGATGCCGAGGCACGGCCTGGGGGACGTAGTCCGGGACAAAAGAGCATACAACCTGAGGACGAGGAGAGCTGACCCCAACAGTCTTTGCAGACAGTAAGTTGGGATGGAGCCAGGGAGAAGAAAGAAGAAAGTCGACACATTGTAAACGGAATAGCTAGTCTCTGAATCATTTTTAAAAAATAATAACGTCCTAATTTTAGGTATATTTTCAGGGATGATTTCAGCGCAGTGTACTGAGTGGTTTTTTATGAGTTTTATTTCAAGCATAGAGCTCTATCGGTTCTATTCAACATTAATTAGAAAGTATTCATATGATTTGGTCATTTTGATAGAATGAAATATTAAAGAAGAAAATTCTTCTCTCACATGGATTCTTTTTCACTGTCCGATGTTCAGGTTGTTCATATATGATAAAGTCTGAGGAGTATTTCGAACTCTTCCAGATATTCCGGTTATGGATATATTAAACATTCATCCACGATGTGATCGACAGTCTGGACCATTTTATATGAGCACAACGGAGAATAAATGAAACATCACATATGCAAGAGGTATGTTATGCATAGCAACATTCACTACCACAAAATTCGTTCAGGGAACAACACTACAATAGCTTCTACGAGGGACTTGGGAATTATATTTGACGAAAACCTTTTATTTATAGAACATGTGAACAAAATCACTCGGTAAAGTTAAAAAATCTTGGGATTTGTACGAAGAACTGCACAACATTTCTCGGTTTTCCGAACATTAAAACTGCTGTACTGCTCTTTGGTACGTAGCCGCCTTGACTACAACTCATCAATATGATCTCCTCATTACGCCGCCCATACATAAACTTTAGAATGAGTACAAAACAAATTTCTAAGATTCATAAATTTCAAACTTGGAATACCGCATGAACAAAGAAATTATCCCAACTTATTAAATGCAATGAAACTCTTGAAGCTGTGTGACAAGAAAAACAGCCGATATAGTACTGCTATACAAAATCATTCACTCAGTAATCGATGCACCTCACTTACTCGCAAGCATTTTATTTTGTATTCCCACTAGATCCACAAGACAGCTCAATCCCTTTTATATCGTAAATTGCTATACTAATTATAAAATTAACTCCTCTATAATTCGTATGCAAAGACTTAGAAATGAGTTTTGCAACAATTTAGATATTTTTTATATAAGTATATGATATATAGTATTCGCTAAAATATCACAAAAATATTTAGAAATAGCTACTTACTTTGTGATCTCTTTTATTAATATAAATAATCTAGTATAAACAAAACATTAAGGACAATACTTTGCTTCTGGAGTTGAGTAACCCTGCGTCAACATGTGAAAGGTTTCGATTCTGCAAAGCAGCTTGCATCTCGTTCTAGAAGTGAGCCCATGTGTTTTCTCAAGATCTATCCATAAAATTTTCAAAAAAAATTTGTTCTATGTAAGCGTTGTTCCACTAAAAACAAATCTAAGTTCTTAATCACTATAAAATAAGTCTTCGACAATTACGTAAGTCTGCTTGGTGAAGTTTGGTAATATTTTATGGTGTACATACATATATTAAACTTAAATATATATGTTATTATTGTATTAAATTATTTTAAACAATGACTGTTATATATTATTACTACTGCTTTTTTATCTGTACATGTTAGTTTAAGATAAAGTTTTGTATTTTTGTCAATAATTTTAAGTACTTGTATAACTTGCCATACATTCATTTGCATATAAAAGACACAGTTGTGTCATTAATAAAATAAAATAAATAAATATTCAATAGATAGAAAAAAAACTATATAGTGTGACCGATACAATATGTCCCAGTCATGTAAAATTAAGAAACATTATTTTTTAAATAATAGGGTGTTCGTGTAAATTAGTAATTGATGAAGCGAAAACCAAATAAGTAAAGAAACATTGAAAATCTGTTTTCTCTATTACCTCAATAGAGCCATGGCTCGATAGGAATAAGGAAAATAAAACTTTTTATTTCTCCACATAAAACATTGAAATTACTACTCTCATATAAGGTGAAAGAATATATGTATGGATGAAAGTAATTTAACGGAGGCAGTTTTATCTTGAAACGTTTTTTACAACATACTGAAATATTATGGTTCAATTAACATATGGTCTTAAAATGTGGGTCTCAGAGAGGTTTTTTGTATGACAATGTGATCGGAAAACCCCCGGGGCCTAGTTAATAAAATGCTTGTTTTAAATCCTAGGAGTTCAGGATTCGGTTCTCCTTAGTGTACATTTTTTTTAATGGTTTATGGCTGATTTTCACTTAAATCATTTTAAACGTCTTTCTGATTGCTGAGAACTTATTTTCCTATGATTATAAGCTAGCTATGTTGTATAGTATATAACAGAGATATAAAACTATCCCTGACAGTTACCAAAATCCAAAATTCCTTGATAGTTGAGAGAGTTCAAAAGATATTTCCCTTGGCTGTATTCCATATTTTTTTAATGGGAATGTGAAGGCATTTTTTAAATGGGTATGAGAAAAGTTTATAGGTGGCTTCACATACTTTTTTTGATGTACCAGACAATTATTTACGTCAACGTGCATTAAGATTATTTTTGATAACATGTTTATTAACTGAGCTCTTACGAACATCAATACTTGCATATGGAATGGCCTTGTCAAACGTTTTTATAAGCTGGTAAATTAGTTCCTTAATAAACTTTCTAGGAATAACTTAGTCACTTCACAGAGAAGCGTGAATAACATTTTTCCTGTCGTCATTCTTATTTATTAACACTTTTATTGCAAATAAAATTTGGTGGGCTTATACCCAGGCGGCAATCTCTTCCAACCAACCAGACAAAAGTAAATGAAGCAAGTTACGTGGTTGTATAAATCATTAAAATGACTATCCATCCCCACGAAATCCATAAACATATAAGTGAGCACATGTCCAGGAACCCCACAAAGATGGACAATCACCCAAACATTCTTTTTCATTTAATGTGAGATATCATCAATCAAAAGGAAAGGAAAGGATGGTGGAGAGGAAAGGAAAAGAAAAATCAGGAATGAAACACGTTATTTTACTGACTAGAAATTAAGATGTTTTTTAGTCGCTTCTTAAAGCATGCCAAGGACGGACCGAGTCTTATATTGGTTTGTAACTGATTTCAGAGTCTCACTGCATGGACAGTAAAGGACGACGTAAAGAAAGAGGAGCGGTGAACTGGAAAGGCCAATAAACAATATCTGTTGGAGCGTAGCACTAGTCCATGATTGGAAAGACGCTGAAAATTCTCGGCGAGATAAGAGGGGGTGGCGGGACAGTTAAGGATATTATACAATAGCGACAGTATGTGAATTTGGCGTCTATTTATAACATGCAACCAGTTTAATGCCTTCTGGCGATTCTTACATAAACTTGACAATTTAAAAAAAATCTCACTATTTGTAGAAATTAGGTTCCGCCTATTTCAAATGTAAAAGAACTAAATAAATAAATAAACAATAAATGGCAGCCAATATTGCCATGTTAATATTTGTGTTTTTTGAGATGAGTTTAAAAACAATGGGGGCTTTAAACCCTAAAAGTTTGGGTTTCGATATAATAGAATGTATTTATTGCTTGTATTGGTCTCCTAAAATACCTGCTTCAACATGCCATTTAAAGTTGCAGTCACCATGAAGCTGAAATGGCATATGACGTGACTGCGATTGCAATATTGCAATATCACAATATATCAACCACTAGATGCAGCCGGACTCAATACGCGATCACAATATCCTCCCCTTTATACTTCGAAATATTGAATCTTTTCATGGCTCGACTCGTATTAAACTCATATTACTGAGGCACTTTCATGGAATATTTACCATAAATAATATTATATTGTATATAAGTTAAGTTTCAGGAAAGAAATTACGAATATACTCGTTTTTCAGTACAAGTTTATACTACGATATGCCTATTAAATTGTTTAGGAGTTATTCAATTTTAGTTAATCTAATTATAACAAATATTTAAAATATTTTAACTTACGTTGATTTAGCATACAAAAAAACATTTTTTTACGTTTTTATTATGTATTCTACACTGTTTTATTTAAGTTCACTACCGGTTTCAAAGACATCCGTCTTCCTCGTCAGTTTCACCCTTCCTTCCCTGTGATGTGTAACTAGTACACATTGCTTCTAAAAACTTTAATATCTCTTTAAATATAATAAATACTGGGTTCATATTTAAGGTTAACCTCCGTAATACATTTACGCATTGAATGAAAAAAATAATATTAATAATAATCAGCACTTATCGGCCACATCAGAGATATTTTGTGAAAATCGGGAATAAATTCACCAATACAATCAAACGTGTGCCAGTGAATTAAAAAAAACGCTATAGGTAAGGAAGTGACGCTATTCACGTCTCACTCTCACTCTACTTCGGTATATGGGAACGCAAGAAATAGAATCTCAGTTCGCTCGCTTCTTTCGCTCAGTAGCCAGCGAGCTTTCGATAGAGGTGGTCGCTTAATCCGTTTTGTAAACGTTGGCTGATATATTTTTTTTCATGTTTTTAGCAATTAAATTTCAATTATTATCACTTTTGACTTCGAATTTAATTAATTTAAGCGATTGGCAATGAATATTCTTATTTTTCCGATTTTAAATCGCTCATTTTTACATGTTTATTGATGTGTTTTGAATACACAACACCGGAACGGGCGAATTTTTTTAGCACAGGAAGGGAAAGGTTAACGCTATCGTCTCTTTCTTTTATTATCTGCAACTCTTTTTTTATCATTTGCAACTCTTTTGACAGTTATTTTATCGTTTTATCCATATTGAAAAGTCACTTATACTTAAAACTACAATACAAAATTACCTTGAATAGCAGGAATTCATGCATTGGAGAGGGTTTGATTACTAGAACGCCCAGTGCTAGCGGATGAATTGCTTTAAAATAATTTCTTCCAATTAACCAAAATTGATTTATATTCTAAGGTTTAATATCATTCCCGACTACAGTAAAACATTGCGTAATGTGACCGATGTGAATATTACTGATATATTTATTGTTACAACCTCCATGGCCTATTTTATAAAGCGCCTGTATTTCAGCCCCGGGGGGCTGGTGGTTTCAATTCTAGTTGGTATCTAGATTTTTATAAAAAGTACCAATAAGGTATAATTTAAGGCATATTTAACACCTTCTGATTAGCAAGAGGAGATAACCATAAGAATTATACAATTTAAAACGAAAGTATGATACAATATGATATAATTGTTTATCAATGAGTCTGTGTTATGGCTAGCATCACTTTTATTGTGCTCTCATCGGGGATTCAATAATCTCAATACTTTAGCATTTTCATCTATCCATAAAAATATTAATTCAAGAAACACTACTTCTAATTTGATAGCAAAGGATTTTAAATTGCAGCCTTGTTGCTCCCTCCATCAATAAATAATTGCCAAAATAAGTACAACTATGATTTTTATGACATGGCATTTTTATGAAGAAAAATAAGTACAACGAACCCTGATACTTCAATAAATATTCTTTACGTATTTTATATATGCCAATATACACCTTTTCTCTATAAGGCTAGGCGCATAGTATCAATAAAACGCTTAAATTCGTTATCACGACATATTTCCTTTGCTTCCTCCACAAGCATATATCTTCTCAAACAGTTTCATTGTCTTTCTTACTACCTGTCTTTTCGTTTTTTCATATTTCATTTCGTCATCTTCTGCCACAATTTCCGCTCATGTTTGCACTGTCAATTTGTTTATTTAGTATTTCGTTATCTATCCACTTAGAACAACAATATAACTTTAAAGAGTTTTTTGGACACATTAACATAATTTTTAGTAAGTATCATAGTATAAATAGGCCAAAGCCCGTACGACGGTTGTCGCCAAAGAAAGAATACGAGAATTGAATTTTGAATACAAGAGAGCGAGAGAGGAATACTTGGATTCTCTCTGAAAGTATTTCAAAATTTAAATCTCGGTTAGTCCGTGATACTGAATTAATTTTAAATACCTAGCTAACAATTTTTTAACTGATGTAAAAGGGGACGATGTTTAAATGATATATAAACAAATTTTTGCATTTATGAATATATATTTTCATAAATGTAGAATGTCACACCTCTTTCCTATTTTAAAACAATATTAGGTTGTACACATTTCAATATTTAAATTAATTATAAAACATTACCATCATATGAGGTATGACACTCCCGTTCAGCTCGCCGGTTTCTTAAAGAGGCAAGAACTCTTTAGATCTCTGGGGTTTGTTGGGTTCCTTTGACTCTGAATAACTCTCTCTCAACTCTCGCAGGGACAGGCGACACAATTAAACAAGTATAATTTGGAATGAAACAGTTTATTATATTGTAAAAAAAAAAGAAAAAAAGAAAAAAAAAATATATAAAAAAAAACTTGACGAATGTCAAGAAAAAAAAGTTTAAAATTGGCAAGAAAGAATGTGTTGTATTTAGCAAGGGAGATTTCAATAACAATTTGAAATTACTTTACTCGGTGGGTTTTTAGCGTGGCGACGAAATCCAGCCTTGAAATTAAAAGGAACAATATTCACCCGTAATTAAAGATGGCGTCCTGGGCTTCTGCGATACACGAAGAAAAACTAGTCAGGCTGTCCTCGGTACAAACACTATTTCTGGACAGACGTCCTAACCGTATCTTATCTGAAGGCACCAGAAAGCTCCTCGTGGAAGTTCGGGCCTTTTATAGGCACTTGCGAGAAAGAGAGGCTACACGTACTCATTCTCACTTAAAATAATAGTTTCGATAGTAACGTCATAGATGTGATACTTTACTTTTAAAAGACAATTGAGATCGGTGTCTCTTACAATTCATCAAAAGGGTATATCGTCTAGACAGAATTTATTGCTTCCTTGAGCACTGGATTTTTATGACCCTGCTTTTGTCTTCTCAGTCGTTTACCGATGGCCTTACAATTTCCATCTTTACAAAACAGAATTGAATTTATTTTAAACCCTTTTCCTAAACAAACAATGACCATGGAATTCTTTACAATCCGAATGTAGTTTTACAACCCGAGCCGACCACCTATGTTGGCGGTGCACTATTTCATTTGTATCACCATAACAAAATTTAATTTATTATAGGCCCCTTTTCCTAAACAAACAATAACCATGGGATTCTTTACAATCCAGGATATAATCTTGTACTCCAAAGCGGTGAGCACTTAAGATAACCCTTTCTTCTATTGACTTAATCTTAGCGACAGTATTAGAAATATACTAAATTATTTTGTTTCGAGAAACATGTTTCAGGAGCATGAAATGTTGCGAATTTAGTATTGGGGATGTGAACTATGTAATTTATCAAATACAGTCCTGACAAGAATTTGTTTTACTTCCGTGAATATTTCACGGGTTGCAACTTGTATTTGTTATTCTGTCATATATACTATGTAAACATCACATATTTTTATCAATGCACGCATTTGCATCGAATTAAGAAGACGTTTTTTCGTTTGCATTTTTTAGTGTAAATACTTATGTTTTTTTAACTCGAGTATATTTTTTGAATTTGCTATATAATTTCATCTGCGTAAATGAAAATAAAGATAAACACAGTGTACTTTTAAAGGTAAATAATTTACCAATATGTAGAAACATTCTCTTAACATTCGATTGTTTGAAAATTTTCATCCCCTAGAATTAGAAATCTTATTTTCCTAAAGACTCTCAAATTCCTGAAGAAATTTGTCAAAGTCGTTTGGCACAGAAGTTCTTATGTTAAAGTGGCTGAAAAAATAATAACAGGGTTGGATTCTTTCTAATGTGTATCTTATGTAAACCTCAAGGGTTAACGGTCTTACTTACTTACAGAAGTCTTACCCGCACGCACTTGGCAAGGAAACTAAAGATTAAACTTTAAGCAAAAGTAATCCACTCCGGGATGGAAAGGTAAGGGTTTCTCGTGGATAAATATTTGAAAAGGGATGGAAATATCAGATCATTTTTCTTTTTCAGCTCATGGAAATTTCATTTGAATCATTGTTACTGATCCTTAAATAAAAGTAATGACAGAAGGTTGGAATCTAAATTCTAGGCAAGGTTTTTTCCTAAGGCTAAGTCTCAGTTGAATAAGTATTTTTTTATACCCCTCGCAGATTAACAAAAAAAGTGTAATCGAATGCTTGCAAAGATTTTTTAGGTTTCTTGATGAGAGCTTTTTAAAATTGAAGCTTTTATATGTTTTTTAATGTTAAGGGAAAAGTTTTGATGTTGAATACTACTCAGATACGGTATTTTATTTTCATAAATCTTTATTGAAACTTAAAAAAATCGTTACAAATATTCTAAGAACCTACGAAAGTATGATCATAAACCTGCATACCTGAAATCATTGAACTGGTTTAATGTTTGAAATAGACGGCAAATTCACATACTGTCTCTATTTTATAATATCTTTAACTGTCCCGCCACCTCCTCTTTTCTTGCCGAAAATTTTCAGCGTATTTCCAATCATGGATTAGCGCTACGCTCAAACAAAGATTGTATGTTGGCCTTTCCAGTTCATCGCTCCTCTTTTTTTACGTCATCCTTCACTGTCTATGCAGTGAGACTGGAATGAGTTACAAAACAATATAAGACTCGCTCCGTCCTTGGTATGCAAGAAGCGACTGAAAAAACTCTTCATTTCTAGTCAGTAAAATAACGTGTTTCATTCCTGAATTTTCTTTTCCTTTCCTCTCCACCATCCCTTAATTTCCTTTTATTGATGATATCTCACTTTACATGAAAAATAATGTTCGGGTAATTGTCCGTCTTTGTGGGGTTCGTGGGTATATGCTCACGTATGTGTTTATGGATTTTGTGGTGATAGATAATAATTTGAATGATTTATGCGACCACGTAACTTGCTTTATTTACTTCTATCTGGTTGGTTGGAAGAGATTGCCGCCTAACCCGCCAGATTGTATTTGCAATAAAAGTATTAAATAAATAAATAAGATTGAAATTGAAATTGAATTGAAAAACCTTTATTCCCTTTCCAGATTTATTAATGCTGTAATCTTACGTCACCGTTGTTTTTATTATTAATTAAAATATATCTTGAGAAATTAAAATATTTTTTCTATTACGAATACATACAAGAAATACCAATGTTATACACGGAATAAAAAAAATGCACATTTAAACTTCTATTTCGTTACATCTGTTAACTAAAGAGCTATAGAAATACTTCATGGCAGCTTTTTATTCCTTGTAGAATAAAACTTTAGATTAAAAAGTACTTAACCTGTCCAAGACTAGCTGGGACGTAGGGAAAGCGTTGAACAACTCCCGACTATAGTGGCTCATTAAAGTTTATAGTACAAAATTGGCATCAGTTTATGAATTGGGAGCAGCCATTGAAAAATTCCCTAATACCAAAACGAATTTTTCGTAATGTTTGCGATTCCCTCTTATCAGCAGTGTGGGTACCAGATTCCCTGTTATCAGCAATGCATGGACCAGATTCCCTGTTATCAGCAGTGCATTAACCAGATTCCCTGTTATCAGCAGTGCATGAACCAGATTCCCTGTTATCAGCAGTGCGGGGACCATATTCCCTGTTATCAGCAGTGCATTGACCAGATTCCCTGTTATCAGCAGTGCATCGACCAAATTCCCTGTAATCAGCAGTGCATGGACCAGATTTCCTGTTATCAGCAGTGCGTGGACCAGATTCTCTGTTATCAGCAGTGCATGGACCAGATTCCCTGCTATAAGCAGTGAATGGACCAGATTCCCTATTATCAGCAATGCATGGACCAGATTCCCTGTTATCAGCAGTGCATGGACCAGAATGGTTATCAATTAAAGCAGCTGGAATAACTATTATAAAACAAAGTACGTCTGTCTTCTTTAATATTTAGTTTTAATATTAGATATACTTTAATAAATACTGGACTTATGTTATCATTCAAAGTGCGTGCAATTTTTTTAGGATATACTTTTTTTCTGATAAATTTGTTACAAATTATAAAAAAAAAATTTAGTTGCCCATTAAATTATTGAACGTGACAGTGTTTTTTTAGCTAATCCTGTTGTTTTTTTTTACATCTTTTCAATATATCACATTTTTTTCTTCATATCACGTGACACCTAAATAAGATACTTGTTTGCTACATAAAATATTGCATGAATGCACTTAGGAAAAAACCAAAATAGCTGTACGCAATAAATATATAATAAAATTAAAATTGTACAATATTATTCGTTTTTGTATGTTATGACTAAATAGAAATATCCAAACTGCATCCACTTTCATTAATATTGAAATAAGTCGTAACATATTACGAGTACGTCACAAACTCGAGCAAGAGAAATTGAGTATTTTGATCGGTATTTGAAATGTTACTATTTATATTGATTTCAAAAAGATTTTTACTGACTAAAAAAACCTTTTCTAAATTTTTGATTTATTCTAATGTAAAAAAGAAATGACCCTTCAAAGCCTTCTTCTTACGAATCTTCATTTTTGAGAAATGAGATTTCCTCTTAAAATTTCTATTTGTAATATAAAGCGCGTTACTTGACTAATTTTACAACGCAATTAAAACTATTCAGATTAAAAATTAATTTAATGATTTTGTTTAATATGACGTAAAGCAATCAACGAAATGAACTCTGTAACTTAACATTAAAAGCGCAATTAGTCAGCCATCAAACAAAAAAAAAGCATTTAAATTATTGCCATTAATTTGTTTTCTAGTTATAAAATAAAACCCAGTCGTAATCAACATGAAAGCATTTGCAACTAACGTTTTTCATATGTAAAATACAAAAACCTTTAGTTAACCGACGAGATAGCAAGTTATCAGTAAATAACAGCAAAAATAAAGTTTATAATTAATTGTTGTTAAGTTAACAGGCAAAACCATAGATCATAGGCAATTTATCTGAACGGAAAAAAAGATAAGAGAGTTATTTACATTTGGGGAATTCTGTATAATCAAGTACAAAGCATCAATTATTTTTTTCATTTACTTAATGTAAAAAAAGCGGTCCCTTTTCGCTAAATTATTCTCCGTTATTGTGCGTCACGCTATTTATTTTGTGATTATCAAAAAAGTTGATCACAGAAAAACACCGAGCGAGCGATGACCTCTTGTTTTTTTGTGTCCCGTTGTCTATGGTTGCGGAATCACGGTCACATAATATTTCGTTGGAAGATTTTTTCAAAATACTTTGAAGTAGTTTTGTTTGTTTTGAGTTTTTTATGTTGTTTTGAAATTATTTGACTTGGCAGTTAATATACTTTGTTCCCTTTTTTTATTTGTTAAGAACTCAAATTTAGGATATTTTTGGTAGGAAGTTAACTTAAATATTTTTTTTCAATATATAGATATGAACATAATATAATAACAAAAATATAGATAAGGTTGATAGAACCAGAAAGTAACAAACTCACTTTAAGAGGGTTTTAAAGCAGAATAAAAAGCCATCACTTTTACACCAGTGTACTTGATAAACTTTATGCAAGGATTTATCAAAAGTTTCGGCTTTGTGAAACTCTATTTTAGAATATTTAATTATGAATCACTTTTTATTTCACTATTTACGTTGATCCCCACTACATGTGCTCGTATATCTGCATCCTATTCCGAGACTTTCTTATATCAGACTTTTCGTACTCAGCCAGCTAATGCAGGAATGAAGTTATTTGCCCTTAAACATCAAGTGAACAACTGTACCTTCGGGAATGCTCTGAAACGATACCTCCTAAATGGTTTGTGATCTCTTACGAAGTACACCTATTTATTTATTTATAATTACTTTTTAATTTGTATAAAAATATGTATGGATGAAGTAGATGTGAAAGACGTGTGGCGTAAAATGAAAGTGTTATGATCTCTCCCCTCTGCTTACCTTAATATGTATTATACACAAACAATATTATCCGTCCATTTTACTTTAACTCAGCAATCCTTTCCACTACGTCCCACATTTAAGTTTGCCTTTTTATCTAACATATCAGTATTATTCCAAGCATATTCATATATTTTATTTAAATTATTAAGAATTTCAATGGTTTATATTGTAATAAATAAAATTTATTGTTATACCCATCAAAATAGACTAAAAACTTATATTTCAGTAGATATCGGTACTTATGTATGACGAACAATTTTAAGAGGATTTTTACTACTGCAACCCTATAAACGTGAACATTTTTACGAGGAAATTTGAAAAGAAGCAATTTTTCAGATATTCGGTGGTCGTTTAATACATACCATATATAGATATCGTAAGGTAGGATGTTGTGAACTTTATCTTGATATGTGCTGGTGACGTGAAAAATTAAAAACTAGATATGCCAAAAGGCAATCCTAAGCTTCGCGAATCCGTGACCAGTAAGTAAGCTTTTGAACATTTTCGACGAGATATTAGAGGGTTTGAAGAGTAAGTTTGAAGTGTCAACGAATTATTGTGCATGATGACATTTTTTAACGAAACGAATTGTTTTTAATAGTTTACATGGTCTTTACATGGTATCTAATGACTTGATATTAAGAATAAGAAAAGTCAAAAGGCAATATGCTTATTTGGTTCCCATTACATACAATGGCGTGCCGACTTCAATAAAGGTAAATGTAGGAAAACCATTTCGACAATCAATCGGAGTGTGGTTGTTATTGCGACAGGATTTTGAGTACTTGGGCTTTCAGGATGAATGACGAGTGGAAAGGATTTGTGTGAGTTCGTGAGTGTGGGTTTCCTCTTGTTGTTTTAATTTTGATTGTTTTTGTATTTGTGTTTCTGTGTATTTTTTGTTTTAATTTTAATTTTTATTCTTATGATTGTGTGCGGTATATTGTGGGATGAATATTTTTGGTCTTTCTGGAGGGATGATGTGTGAGGAGTAGAATTTCGCAAAATGTTTCCAGTTGTAGTTGAGTGTCACTGTTTGTCAGGTTGATGAGAGCGTACAACGGGGTTTTGTTTTTGTGTAATAAAAAATCAGAAAGAAGTATTGATTTATTTTTTCATACTTAATATTCTCAGTGAGATACAGGCAAAAGCCTAGTTTACTGGGGATACGACAAATGAAAGGCAACAAACCCAGATCCATTAAAATTGTATGTCCAAATCAAATTACCTGTTGTTTTTTACGGAAATTGTGTATATTTCTTGTCATGTGTAATAATAAATAAATAAATAAAAATAAATCCTGCATATCGCGAATTCGTGACCGGAAAGTCGTTGAATATTTTCAATGATATACTCGTATAAGGGGGTGGTAGGTAAGTGTCTACAAATAATTGTACATAAAAAAATTAAACAAAACGCATTGTTTTTTAAAAGTAGATATATTTATTCTCTTTTGAAAGCGATACGATGAATTAATTTTATATTCCGAGTTTACAAATAGCTTTATTCAAAAGCTTCAAGAACTATTCCCATACATGAGTTCGTGGCCAGATTATACAAAAAAATTTAAGACAACTCCTAAAAATATGTAAACTTAAATATATAAATGGATTTATTCTTCTGAAATGCTAATCTTGAAGCATATAATACGTCTGGCTGCAGACTGGAAACGATGTAGACTGACTTAATTCGTCTGAGTCATACTATTTTTGGGTACTTGAGATAAAAATTATGTATGCGTATATATGCAAAAAAGGGTTCAACCCGTCAAACATTTACACTTTTCTATCAAAGGCTTAATATTTAACATTGTGGAGCTTCATATAAGAATATTGATTAAATTTTTTCGTTACTTCCTGTACTTAGGTGTATCATATCTGATGTTGGGGGATTATGAATTTTATTCCTGTTGAAAACCAATGTAATTTGAAAAGGATTTCAGTGTGGTATTTTTAAATTTATTATAATATGATTGTTTGGAGGAAGTGTTTACTGTATACATTAAAAGTTCTGTACAGTATACAATAAAACAATTATCCAACACGTGTATGTACCTTCTATCCCTAAAGAAAAGGCCTCAGATAGGTGGTATAAACACGAAAAAGCAAGCTTAAGAAAGGAAATGTATAAAAACTTATCGGGGTGATTAATAAAGTGGTTTATTATATTCATTTATATTAATTAATTAAAAAATGAATAAGAAAATTTTTATCCCATGTGTGTATTAAATTCAAGACAGTTAAAATCTCATAACATAATCACTTTCCTCATTAGAAAAATATTCCACAGAGAGCCGATACAAAGCAACGTTGGGTTTCCTCAAATATCCTTAAATGTATGATAGTAAAATTTGGGAGGCCTCGTTTTTTGTAAAAATGTGTATTATTGCTCATTTTTTTTGCGAAGCGAAACATATACTTTTACTTCAGGGATAAATATCATGTGGCAATTTTTTTCAGCCTTTCGGAAAGAAATAAGAATACCTGTATATGAAAAAAAGAGTCTAGCACACTTTAAAATTTTAATCACTACCAATACCTTGACTCGACTCCAAACCTCCTGTTTGATACACAAGTGTTTTAATTATTTTCTAGGGCAAGTTTCCAAGATTTATGATTTGTCGTAAGTTTAGTCGCTTATAATAATAATTTGATAATTCAACGAACAACAGAAAACGTTACAAATTTTTGTTAAAAATTTAATGGTTAAACGCAGCTTGTTAAAGTATACCGATAAGCGAAATTGCAGGCTTTTTTAATATGTCACGTTAGGTTAAATGGCTTTTACGGTTATTATTCATGTAAAAGATCTTTCGAACTTAAATAAACATTTTGTGTACTATTAGAAATTTAATAATAACCAACAAACGTTCAATATGACAACGAAAATGTTTTTAAAACGTCTGCAGTATGAGCCACAAAAATTTATTTTAAACTCGAAAAAAATCTTTCACCGTGGCAATTTTATATTTGATGTATAATTATAATTTGTTGTAAGAAGTGTTAGATAAACTCTGTAGTCTAGATGCTGGAATTCTTGACGGTGCCTTGGGCTATGGGTTTGATTCCCAACGGAACCTAATTATAAATAAATTTGTATATTATACAATTGTAGCACATGTCAAAATTATTAATTAGTTTTTTTTTTACCAATGGTAATCAATCAAGGAAACTTTAAATTATGCAGAATGAAGGGACGGTGAAAATTTTTTTAAGTAAGTAAATACACTAGAATTATGAACATGCTTAGTGAACTAGATATTTTGTGTGTATGATTTGGCAGACTTGAATGTCTCAGTTTAAGTTTAAAGTCATTTATTAAATCGTTTCCAAAATACTGTCGAAAAGGTGTAATATAAAATAAGGAATTATATATGATTACTACAAGTATATATGACTTTTAGCTTGCAAAAAAGTCAAAATTATTCCTAATACTTAACAAAGTTCTGAATATTATTAACGAAACGCCAAAACGATTAAGAAGCCGAGAACATTTGAACCTTTTGTTGTGTCTAGATTTTAAATGTTTATGATAAATTAAACTATTGTGGATTTAAAAAAACCTTAAAGCTTTTTTAAAGAACGTAAAGCTTTAGATGTAAATTAATTAAGTTAAAACTAATGTAATTGTTTTTAAACAAATAAATCGGCACAAATACTGGTTTTCAATTAAGATGTTTTAACGTCTTAATGTAAGTTGAAAGAAAGAAGCTTTAGTTTAAAAGCCTGCCAGGTACTAAAGTTTACAATCAAGTGTAATGCAATACAATATAAATTGAAAAATATAGATTTACAAAACAAGGGTACCTACGTTTTGCTTTTGTTATTTCAGAATCAGTAAAATAAATCCATGGTAGAAGCCGTTTCTTAGTAGAAACAATGCGAAAACTTTTGACTGTGTGAAGGTACTTCAGAAAGAACTGTTGGGTATTTCAATATTTCAAAAATATGATCTTTTGTTTGTATTTCATGAAGGCCTCCCTTTTGAAGCAACAATGCTCGCAGTATTTTCAGACCTCCTTCACCCCCTCAACAAGGCCTCTTGAAATATCAGATCCCGATTGTTGGTCCCTTGATGACATCAACGACGGAGAAGTATTGTGTTTTTTTATGTTCTATGTCAATAAATAAAATATTCGTTTTGTGACAGCACACAAATGTTGAAATGTATTTTTAGATAAAAAGAGCAAAAGTTTATTTGACAGATTTTTTTCAGACCGAGAAAAGAAAAGCATTGTGTAGAATGTGTAAAACAACAATGTATGATATAATAAGATTTTCGTTTATAGGATAATAATATGTATTGAAAAAAGATGCAGCGCTGAAGAGGAAAAAATAACATCGAAAAATGACTTGATCATATAAAAAGAATGAATGTTGAAAGACCTAAAAATGCATCTATAAGAGTAGTATAGAATATACCAAAAGTTAAGAAAAATGCAGAAAAGAACGTAGCATGACCAAATGAATTGAATTCTGAAAGAATAAAAGGGGAAAAGCTTTTTTTATAAAATTGTATGCATAACAAAATGTGTGGACGTGGAAGAAGCAAAAAATGTGAACCAGGATGAAATCAAGTACCTAGTAGATAAAATCAAGTAGTATATTCTTTATGTCTACCCCAATAAGAATTTGGCATTATGTTGATGACGATAATGGTGACAATACAGGTCCGGCAACAGCCTGTTATAATAACAAAACATTTCAATTTTGTTTATATCAGATCTTTTCGATTTAATATTCATTTTGTGGCTCAAAATGACAACGTTTCGAAAGCGTTGTAAATCTCATAAAAAAAAACAAGACCTGAATCTGAAAGCTGCACTGTTTTCGAAACGTTTTATTGGATTTTGAATCAGAAAAACGCGTTATAAATTCCGAATGGTATAATACGACAGGTCAACATAACTTGGTGCAACAGGCCGATAACTGATAAATGGCAGTCTCATTGGACGAAATTTGATGTAAACCATAGTTATCTATTTTGTGGTTTTTCTAAAGGTTAAACTGCCTTGTTTTCTACTGCCTCATAAGCAGTGGTATATTTTTAATAGGTTTAGTTGTAAAGTGGACTGCACTGCATATCATATGCACAAGCGGGAGGAACTGCAAAAGCTTACACCAGACGATGTTAATTGGCTGAAGGGGACAAAAGAACAATATCCATGCAAAACTAAGATTCTACGATCTCCGTGGTCTAGTTAGTGAGACGATTGTCTGCCAACTCGGGGGCTTAGGATCGATTCCCTTTGAAACCCAGTTTTTTTTTTTTTTGAAAAAAGATTTCAGTTTAGTTATCACTGAATTTCACTTTAAGTTTTTTTTGTTTGATTGAAAGAAAAAAATGCATACAAGTGATCACGCCATTTCCCTGCCGCAGTAAACATAGAGGACAGATGCCCATAATTTCCTATCTAACCACACATCCTTCGCCTCTTCTATACAACTCCAGACTTTCTAAGTTTACTTCTTTCAAAATATGATTCACTAGATCCATCCATGCTTTCCTCGATCTTCCTCTACCTCACTTTCTACTCAAATTAGTACTTTAAATTTGTTAAGATAGTTTTTCTTTCATTTGTTCTACTTTACCAAACCAATTTAGAGTGATCTTCTTTAACATACTCAACATATAAACCTTTAATTCACATTCATCCCTAATCACTACATTTCGTATTCTACTATTAATTGTCACCTATGTATACTTCTGGTTGGAATATATTGTCACATAACAATAAGCTCGTAAGGTTATATCGTACACAATAAAAGTGAGATACAATACAACATGTTTTAAATTTAATTAAAATAGTTGATAGATCGATTTTTTTTGTCTTTACAGTGAAAAAATCAATTGAAATAATTCTGGTACCGGCTATAGAGATAGGTATAAGAAAGAGAATAAGTACTTATTAATTAAAATCGGTGTATTCGTTTTTGAGTTATCATGGGGAATATTTTTCAGGAAACGCGTTTAAAGTTTCAAGTGCGATTTTTACACGAATTAAAGCATATATTTTCAACTTACTGTTAATCAGCAATTCCACGGCCATATAAACTTGTTCAAAAATCCCAAAAAACTAAATATCAATTCATCATTCCAAGAAATTCTATTGGACGAGAATTCTTGGAAAATAAGGCTGCTGCCATAACAATAGATGATCAAAAATCTGCGAAGCCCTGATCATTTTTCGACCGGCGCGCTCGACTATAAAACAATGTTACCAAAAATTAACTTAATTAAAGAAATTATTAAAGTACCTGTTTGAAGCGGCCCAACGAAAGTTCGATTATTTAATGTACGTTAGTTGGCAAAAAACTGTTGCAGTAAAAAAACTCTTCAAATTTAATAAAAACAATCTCTCAAAGTTCTGGCTTAGCCACTGCAGCGTGTTCTCTTGCATTATAAATGTAACACGAGTGTTACCTGTCACACGACACTGAGGGTCACGTGTAACGAGACCTTTCCACAACACCTCCACTTGGGTCCCAGTTATGAATAAGGGCCTAAGAATTTTAAAGTAGTCATCCGGGCCTCTGTAAATGGGATGTTTAACAATGAAAACTCTCGTTTTGGGTTAGGAAATATTAAGAATTAAATTATGGTTATTTTATATACGAGTACAACAACGGCGTATAGAGATAGGAAACAAAGTAATTGGAGTACTTAAACATATAAACTTCTACCGGACAGTATCAAAACCTGTCAAGAATATACTTCACAACAGTATTTTAGTATTAACTTTGGTGTATAGGAGTGAAACGTGGACGTACAACAATACTGAAAAGCGCCGAATAAATGCTGTAGAAAAGAGCCGAATAAGTGCACTTAGAATAATACATGGGGTGATAACGTATGATAGAATACGGAATTAAATGATTAGAGATGAATGTTAACTTAATGCAGATGTGAGAATTAAGATGAAGAAGAACACTGAAATGGTTTGTAAATGTAAAACAAATAAATGAAGAAAGACTAATAAAACAAATATGTAGTGTAAATGCGAGTGAGAGGCGTGGTAGGGGAAGACCAATGAAAATATAGTTTGGTTAAGAAAATCATATTTTTAAAGAAGAAAACGTAGAAAGTCAGAGAAATCGTAGGTGCTGTATGAAAAGGTGTATGGGTGTTGAAGAAGCTGAATATATGGGTCAAAATAAGAAAATCTGATGCTCTATCCCATTTGCTAGCCCAAACAGGTAACTAGGGTGATGTCATGTATGTTCAATATAAAAAAAATATAGCATATTTTTCTTCTTCATTTGCATGCAAAAATAATTTAAAAACTTGACACGAAACATATCTTATTAAGAGAGTATTAGAAGTTGTATATACATAAGTGACACACTTTCAATGCATATACTCGTAGTGGGTAGTTCCTGCTTTCCTCCCTCTTGCATTAGATCCCGATATCCTTTCCGGATCGAGGGATGTCAATTAGCTGAAGATATGTGGGCTCGCCTGATAACTGGTGACAGTAATTGGATTGATCCTCGGTTAGAAATATCCACCTTGTGAGTGATCCATGCTTCTCCAAGAATTTGATTTCCCGCATACAGATTGGGGTATACCCCGAATGATCTTAAATGTGAGCATGGTTGCAGGGCACACTCATTGCATATGTTAGGAGTCATTCATACCCCAGTGTGCTCATGTGAAATAGTTACCACTGTCAGTCACATGTCTATTATATTCATTCCTGAGAAAACTGGAGGAGATCTTCATCAAGAGATACGGGGTAGAAATACAAGTAGTGATTAATGTATTTATTGAGAAAACATGTGTTTTATCATACTTTCAATTGTATTTATCTATTTATGTTTTTAATTTGTCAATAATAATGGCATTGTAATTTATTTTTATCAAACACTGTCCACTTTTTGTGACGGTATAACCCTAACAGTAATGGGATTGATCAATTACAATGTCTTTAAACCTCCACAACGTTAATGCCTTAACTATAAACAACACAATAATAATGAGTTAGAATCATAAGTAAGAGCGCCCTTGAGGAGAGTCTACTCTCTTAAAGGTGCTATTTAAGATGTTTTGAGAGTCTACTCTCTTAAAGGTGCTATGTAAGATGTTTTTTTTTATTATTATCATATTAACACTTGCCTTACTGTGCTAAACAATTCCGCCAGCCACGGTGCTGGACGCTAAGCTTCCAGTAAAAATTGTATATTTTAAATTAAAATTATGCAAAATCTGCTAGGTTATTTTTTGTAATTAGCTATAAAAATCATTTTATTATGTATTAAAACGTCAAATAATAAAATAAAATATAAGTCCTGGTCACTCACTATCCATCACAGGGTGGCAAGTGTTAAAGATGTCAATAAAAATCACGTTTAAATTGATTTGGTGTTCAAATCAAGAACCTTAAACATAAAAAAAAATAGGTTTTCATCGAATTTCTTTAAAAAATCAATGTAACAACCTCACTGAGCAGTAAACCAAACGCCTTTCTTACACCCTGGGGGTTGCGTGCTCGATTCCTGTTTGTAACTTTTTTTTCATAAAAGGATTCCTGTCTAGTTTTCACTTAAAGCTTTTTTTCAACAACTTTCTGGTTAGTTGAAAGACATGCTCAAATAGCAACTAGCCCAGCGGGTTGTACAATGAAATTGTTATACAATTCAGACTGAATACTGAAGAGTATCTTCATGCAGCATAGATAACTTTCAGGATCTAATCTAAAGGAGAAAGAAGTCTAGAAAAAGGTATATATTTTTTCGAGAATGCTAGTAGCTAACACCCTGATTCAACATCATATATGGCTGAACTTGTGGAAAGCTCTTGATGATAGATTCATATAAAAGCTTTTAAAATTGTTGCATAAAATATTAGAAGTGTAACAAAACCGGAACAAACGTAAAGGAATCACACTATGAAATTTATTTTAGGTTACTTTTATTTGCTAATAAGAGTAAGATAGTATTAAAAACATCGCACAAAAATAAGTGAATAAAAAAAATTATAAAAATCACCAAAAAACAAATATTCTGTATCCTAAGTACTGTTGGCATAAACAACAAAGAATAAAATTGGCAGCAACCACCAAAAAGTATTATGAAACAGACAGCTTTCTATTCAGCATGATTCATACTTGGGGAGGATTTTTATTGAAATAGTGGCGTTCATTACCCCCTACGTACCTGATCTGGTGCAGGGGCGACTGTAGTAGGGACGCGTGGAGATCTTCAACTCTACCCCGTCGGGCAGGCCGTCTCGACTGCAGTCATATCCTTGCTTTACGATGGATCCAGTTATGATGGTAGTATCGTTCGTGCTCAGCAAATACTTGAAAGTTTCTCAAAGGGTTGTTTTTTTTAGTTTAAATTACAGCTCTTTTTCGTAATAAAATGCGTCCTTTCAAGCGCAGTGTTTTTGTACTTATATAAATTATTTCCTAAAGTTTGATATAAAAACCGAGATGTCAATAACGAATTACCAATTTATTAGTGTATTCGAATTGTGTTAAACTTCCGCTGTAAACAGTAAAATATTGGGCGATTAATTATTATGTGGGAGCCTCTTATAATCAATTATAAAAGTGTCAATGATGCCAGAAGTAAAAACCAGATTAATAACCTTTTTTTTAAAAAAAACGAGTCTATAACCACCGAGTAGGTAGCCAACCAACTGGGCCACGGATTTCGTCAATATTTCAAGATACTATTTTCACTGGCAAAAATTCCTGTGATGTTTTCCAGATATCAAGATTGTTGCGATTAAATATTGACGCAGGTCCAATGGAGTTCGTTTAAAAAATCCTCACATCATTTTTAAAACCTTTTTCTTTTAATTCACCAGTAAGCGACTTGAACCTTTCATTAACCCACTGCGCTGTAACGTTAAATTGTAAACAACGCAAATACAATACAACAATTGTTTGTCTGTTTCACATATAGAACTTTTTTTATAAAACCCATATGTCAAAACACTAACAAGATTCAATTATTTCATATCAAACTACGCCAACGTGACCTGGGTGAAAAACGCATATCTTTCAATCCAGGGATTGCGGGTTCAATTCCAGTAGGTACCTGTTTTTTTTTTAAGGTTCCAGTCTGGTTATTACTTAAGACTAGTTTAAACACCTTTTTGTAGGTTGAAAGAGATTGCTACGTAGTAATAAGTCTGCCAGATGGGAATGTATACAGTTTTAAAGTGTAATACAATAATAAAAAGCATAATAAAAGAAAATCATTACAATAAAAAACCCTTCACGACTTAGGAACATTATCATTCCATTAAGTAAATGGATTACAAATACTACAAAATACTCAGTTAAATGAATTGCTTAAACCAAAAATAGAAATAAATGTATGACGCCTATTTATGTTATATTTTTCTATATGATTATATTGTAGGGCTTCAGAAAACATACGGCTTTAACAGGCAAAACAAACGTTTTTTTTTCCGATGGCGAGCCTGGTACTGAAAATAGCTTAAATTACAAAACTTTTAAATATATAATATTTATCTAATACTCAGAAAAAATATTTTTTTTAAATGTTCCAGATTAAAAAAAAATCTGTTTTCAGCCCCAAAATTTCTCAGAAAAATAATAAAGTCCTAAAAAATCATATATTTCAATGAGTGAATGAACTTCCTCTTTATTTAACATAGAATATGTATGCAAACAAGAACAAAATGTCTACTTGTAAAAAGAGAAATATTCATTACATCTATGAATATTTACTCGTACAATACGACAGTACAAAATATTTGCAAGTTAAAAAGTACACTTTAGCTTATATGTTTTTCGAGCGTTTCAATTCAATTCCCCTAAACAGTTGTTGGGAAACATAACAAGAAACTATTCCTCCCTTATAGCTATCCCAACACACCCCCAGCATCCCTATGACAAACAGACGTCGCCATACTGGCGCCGCGACGCTCGTCATAACACCCTCTCCCCATTTTACTCATCCTTGGATGTTTCAATACATTCGCAGAAAGTGTACTTTTCCAGGAATACCTTGTTGAATAATGTTCCTAAAAGGCTTTCGGAAGTATCGATTAGACATACTGAGAAGTAATAGTAAATAATTTTCATTTTCATTCTCAGTACAAGGTATTAATTGAGAACGCTAATTGTAAAAAAATCTAATGATTTCTCTGAATTAATTCAAAAGAATTTAATGTAGATATTAAAATTCTGAAATCGAGGTAACAATTTAATTCTTGGAATGCAAATCTGTTATTTTTATTGAATTAACCAAATAAAGGTTTTAATGAAAGATTTGAAAATAGGATTCTTATTTTTTGCATTCAAATTAGAAGAAAACTTTTAACTATAATACTCTGCAAATTACTCGATTGAGATTAATCTCAAAAATAAGAATGTTTATATACGAGGCATATCCAGAAAGTAAGTGTACTGAATTTTTGTAGGTTACAATTTTTTTTTGTAGGTTACAAATTTAAACAAAAAATTACGTGGTTACCGTAGTACATATGTTAGCTATTTTTCAACATAGTCGCCATTCCTCTCAATGCAGGTGGTGAAGCGGGGTATCAACTTTTTGATGCCTTCCTCGAAGTAGTTTCCCGCTAACCCCTCCGTCCACTTCTCCACCTCCTCCTTTACCTCCTCGTCGGTTGAAAACCTTTTTCCACCCATGTGCAGCTTCAGGGAGGTAACGAGATAGTAATCTGAAGGTGCTAGGTCAGGGGAATGCGCGGGATGGTTCAGGACATCCCATTTAAACGAGGCGAGCAGTTCCTTCGTGGCGTTGGCCATGTGTGGTCTGGCATTGTCGTGCAGCAGGCAGACTTCCTTAGTCAGCATGCCTCTCCTCTTGTTCTGAATCGCCCTCCGCAATTTTTTAGGGTCTCACAGTATCTTGCAGAGTTGATGGTCTCCCCTTGAGGCATATATTCAACTAAAATTATGCCTTGACAGTCCCAAAACACGGATGCCATGATTTTCTTGGCTGAAATTGTGGTTTTGAACTTTTTGGCGGAGGGTGAAGAGGTGTGACGCCACTGTTGAGACTGCCTTTTGGTTTCAGGCGTGTAGTGTGCAACCCAAGTTTCATCTCCAGTAACGATGGAGCGGAGAAATTCATCTCCATGGAGTTTGCAGCGCGTCAAAAACTCTTGCCCGGCCTCCACTCGATTCAACTTGTGTTGGTCTGTCAGCTGTTTTGGGACCCACCTCGTGGACAGATTCCGATATTCGAGGGTTTCTGTGATGGTTTCGTGTAGTTGATCCACAATTTTGTATATATTTCAGTTTGATCCCACCACAATCCACGCTGTTATGGGGAACAAACGAAGTACCCATTCAACGTGATCTACTGTACAATATTGAAAAATTATTTATTTTTTAACGTGAAGTCACGTAGCGTTAAAGGAAGGAATTTCTCATACGGACTTCTTCAGTGGCGACACACCTGAGTGTAAAAAAAGTAAAAGCGACTACGGACTTAAGGGGAAGGCTTTATTTTATTGATGGGGGGTGCTTTAATATTCATAGATCTTAGTATATTTCCAAAAGACATCATCAAATTTCTTGGTGTCTTTCTTGATAGTAAGCTCTCCTTCGATAGACAAATTTCTCGACTCCTGTCTGTTTTGAATCCAACTATTTTGTTTAATAGAAAACTTCTGCAAGTTACAATTGCTAGTATTTGTTATTTTATTTTATTTTGTGGAGTAAATTCGTATGGGCGCGTATATTGAACAGTATTCTAAGATTTTTCGCACATAAAAAGGTTCCTTTTTTTTTCGAAAACACAGCCAAGATGAAATCAAGTTCTTAAAAGCTTATATTTAAAACCAAAATATCTGTTTATAACGGAGTTTGAATATTTTTACATTATAATTTTAAACAATCGAAAAACTTTTTTCAGTCTAGTTTAAAACCAGTTTTTTCTTTTAACTTTAGTTTAACTAAAAAAGGTTTTGTTAGTGTCTTTGACCTATTTTCCTATTAAAGGTTGTATTTCATAATTTTCAGGTAAACATATTGTACCTCTATCAGTTTTAGACAGCCTTGAAAATTTTGAACTTTTTCAACGCGAAACTTTGCCCATTGACTTCTGTTAATATTTATGGTTCGAAAAAAAATATTTCGTTGTGTCTGAAGTCGCGGATTTCAGAAATTGTGCTGATAATAGGAAAACTTTTGTCTTCAAAAATTTAAAAAACTTATTTCCTTTTTCCAAAGCATCTTACTTCATGTTTCAGAAATAAAAACTTTGTCTCATATATTTTTCAAATTCATACGTCTTAGTTTTCAGCATTAATTTTCACTTTCTCTCATGATCGTCTAGGGATCTTTAACTATTCACGTTTGCGTAAATTGTGGCTAAATTAAAAAAGTTTCCATAATAAAAAAGGATTCTTCACGAGGATAAATAAAGACTTTATAATAAAAAAATTATTATATTAAAATCCGAAAGGTATCCTATTTGGGGCATGTACTTAGAGGAGCAAAGTACAAATTACTGCACCTGATCATCCAAGGCAAAATAGAAGGCCGAAGAGGTGTTGACAGGAGGCAAATCTCGTGGCTCCGCAAAATACGTGGTTATAAGAAACAGTTTTTTAAATAATATGTGTCCAATTCTTTTCATAGAAATATACGAGTACTTTAAAAAAATAACGTGTTTTTTTTGGATTTCATTATAATATACTTGATTGAAAGCCTGTTTTTTTAAGTTGATATTCAATTGAATGTCCTTCCAAGACCATCAACATAATCGTACAGAAGACCATTTTTTCAAAGTATTTCGACTATTTGCAATCAAGTTTCAAAAATGGGGCCTCCATTTCGTACGATAGGTAAACCATCGGACCAGATATGTTTGCATCAAGCATGGACTCAGTAAGATTCCAACTGCAATACATGTACCTTGCATAGATATTGTGATAAACAGATTTACAAATTTAAGAATTAAAAAAGTTCAGAGATATCAATGCCTTAGCATTCCTCTAAATAATACCTTTCATTCAATCTTTCGCTTCTCTTTCTCACACTCTCTCAGTCTTTTAAAAACAGTTGTTAGGAAATAATGTTATTGGTTTTTACTTTATATTATTGTTCTTCATACATTGTCATTAAAAAAACGGTATCATTTCTCAATTATGAGGTAAAGGTCATCGGTTTAAACCCCGCGCTGTGCTACTCACCTCGAATGACACAGGTTTTTTCCCGCCTAGTATTCGGGGACATGAAGATACATATGACTTCGGTGATATCTATTATTTCAAAAAAGGGGGAAAAGCATGCCGGTGTGCTCCGATCGTCACACTACGATGTGCCATCGGATCCAGTACAGCATTGCGACTAGTGAGTTTGCTGGTGTGCAACAGCTCACTCGCTTAAAGAAGAGAAAAAGAAAAACTACACGGCGCAGCTTTGCTTGTAAATTGAATAGACGTTGGAATAGAATAAATAAATATAGGTTTATTGATAGCAACATAGTATGTACATATTATATTTAAATACACTTAAAAAAAGAACATAAATTGCAGAAAATACATTAAAGACAGAATCTATCAAAAGGTCTGGGCTCATCTAATGACATCCTCTCGGCTAAGATACACCCCACCAATATAGGGTGAGTCCAGCCACGGGGACACCACATGTTTTACAGCCCACACCCTATAGCAAGGGGAATAGCGAGGGGATCCTCGACTACGAGATCCAGCAACGACGATTATTTCTCAAATAAATAAAATCTAGTGGAATTATTGCTATTAGGCAGTCTCTTTTTACCAGCCAGAAAGATGTTTGAAAGGTTTTAACAGAGAAACAGTATAAATTTCTTTTTAAAAAATCGTGGTTTCAACATTCAATCACCGGTAGGCAGAAGAGCATCTTTCCAACTAGGCCTCGAAAGTATTTATAAAAATAACAGTTAAACAAAAAAATACATTAGCTTAATATTATTTCTACACAACTTGGATATAGCATACATATACTCGTACAACAAATAAAGTTTTTTTCATTTTCTACCTTGTAAAATAATAATCCAGAATAAAAACTTTCCATTTGTGTTTCATGCCATTGTACTAGTATACTAGAAAATAGGGTTTTTGAAACAAAGAATAGTTCAATTAAAAGAGATCTTATCTCAGAATTTCTCATTACAAATTGTTGCATAAAACGTTATGGCTCGCTGTAAAGGAATATATCCCTCTAAGAGCAACTCTCAGCAATCCCACGTCAATTTTATAACAGTATTAACGGTCTGAAAAGATGTTATCTGAAAACCTTCACAGTTTATTTTCAACATGGTTTCAGCTTACCAGGGCTGGCGCTTTTTTGCATGTAACACGGACGCTGTCCACAAGTGTCAAAAACTAATCGCTTGCAAAACTTAAATCTACGAAATACAATTACAAACACGAAGAATAAGAAATATCTTAGTTTCTTTCCCCTTAACGTGTTCCTCGCGGGAAGCACAAACGCCTGTGATCTGACGACAGTCCAAGTTTCAAATCACAAATACTTAAAAAGAATGACACAAAATCGGGATGAAAATGAAAATGGAACTAAAATTTTAAATAATCTTTATTCTAGCGACATCTCTGAAAACCTTCTAAAATAATATATTAGTTTATGAGATATTGTTGAATAAACAGAGCGCCGAATTTTTTTAGTTTCTCAATATTTCCAGCTGTCGCGTCAGTATGCGTGACGCATACTGATGTTCGAATGGCCGCTCGGAATTACCTGTCACGTACGGAGTCCTGCGGTGTGTCTCTCTTACGTAAATAAACATTACCTAAATATTTTATATACGAGCAGCATTCGCAGTGAGTGTAATGAATCATTGCTTTGATCGTAGCATTCCTTTGTGTATTTTACATAATGTTTAGTTTATATCCTTTATTTAATGAGTCTCCTTAAGAGTAATGACTATTATTTATTATCAGAAAATTACTTGAATGTCATGTTTACTTGGTGGTGTAATCAAATATCAGTGGTTTTAAACAAAATACGCGTTTAAACTTAGAAATTAAAAAACGCCGAAATTGTGCCGCGCACAGGATTCGTGGAATTTGATTTTTAACTCGGTGTACAGGTTAAATTTCTGACTCATAGTAGAGGTTGATCACCAACTTGCATCAATTGCAACGATCATCATCAATTGCAACGGCTGCTAAGTATAATCTGAGAATCGCCGAAAAAATTGATACAGTATTTATTATGTGTACTCTTACATTGTAAAGCACGTATACATGTACGAGTATAACATTGCGTAATTTTCCTGCTGGAATATGCAAAAATAACGAAACATCAAAGTTTCACCTCTCGATACACATATTCCGCATTTTCCACATGCATTCCTACTCGTACAATTTCTCACTCTTTGTCACTTTTCATCCTTTCAAAATATCACTCACTTGATCAAACCATATTTTCCTTCGTCTTCTTGTACCACGTCTTCTTGTACCACGTCTTCTACTCACATTTGCACTATATATTTTTTGTTAGTCTTTCTTTATTCACTCGCTTCATGCCCAAGTCATCTAAGAATATATTTTTTTCTCACTCAACACATCAGTGTGAAGTTCACATTCATTCCTTATATCTTCATTCCGTTATATGTTATATAATTCAACCTCATGTATTCTTCTAAGTGCATGCATTTTAACATAGTTTATTCATTCCTTTTCAGTATTTTTCTATATGTATAATATAGTTCACGCCCATATATCAAAGTTGGTACTTAAATATTTTTGTTGTCTCAGCAAATTTTAATTTTGTAAAACATGTGCTTTTATTTCACTTTTCTAATTAAGTGATAAATTTAATGCAACTTTGAACTTGAATTTTAAATAATTGCACTAAATAACGCTACTCTGAACTTGTCTTTTTAATAATGTATTCTCTCTTCAAAAATATATACCAGATTTTTTTTTCATTTCTTTCGAGGTGCCGAGGTATTTGAGATAGATCAAGATATCTTCTCACTTACCATAAAAAGTTGTCTAGTTGTTGAATTTTTTATCTTTTATCCAAGAATCGCGGGTTTGATTCCGAATCGAACCCAAAAAAATAGACACCAGTTGGCTTTTACATATAGATCTTTTTAAAATACGTCTGTCCCATATGCTAATAAATTTGGTTGTAAGATTTACAGTATAAACAGTACAATGTAGAATATAAAATAAGAAAAGCATCTTAATAGGAGACAGAAATACGTGATGTGGTAATGAATTTAAGTAATGGAAGAAAAACCCAATTAATCTTATATATTTAAATGTTTCAAAACGCCAAATTCGAAACCCTTGATAAAATACATTACAAAACCAAGTTTTTCCTATAGTATGTTGATAGCTTAAGAAAGACAACAAAATTTAAAAAAAAATGCTGATTTTTGATAATGACGTTGAAATTTTCAATCACACGGGCTTATTTCCCTTGCAAAGGCCCTGCCCCGTCTGATTTCAGGGTGCGCTAGAATTTTACTATCTGTTTGAAATCTTTGCCGTTCCACCGAAAAAGGAAATTAAACGTCGGAATAGAATTCAAGTCCTGTATCTCTTTTAAACGCTTTATCGATATTTTCATTTTGTAAATCCATCCCGGCGTGTTTATGATGGGTGAAAATGTAATATTTTATGGGTTGTTGTTGCCTCGAAACAGGACGAAGAGCTCGTGTGAAAGGATCAAAAGGGTCATTTCCGTGATCCTTCGAATAAAGATCAATCCTGAAAGTATTTAACTAGCTTGAAGGATTTTCAGGAATGATTTGTAAAGAAAAACGTGTACTTTCAATATACAAGATTCTCAATCTAAAAAAAATTTTCAGAAGAAATCTAATACATACATTTTTATTTGTAAAACGGATTTTTTGTGTTCATATAAAGACATGACAAGTTAAACTTTTTTATTATTTTATTCATGAAACTAATGAATAGCAAACAGTTCACCATAAAAATACTCAATTCCATAAAAATAGAATTATCGAGGATTCGACCTAATGTTCGAGTGATTAAGAAAATTATTTAAGTAACTCGAACGTCACTTTGTGGAACTCCATAATTAATATAAAATTGAAACACAGTTCCTTTGTTTTATTCCACTTTATTTATCATAAATCACATTGCATTTCAACACTTGCTGTGTCATCATCAGGTGAGTTATCTAGAACTCACCTGATGACACGACAAGATATGCATACTCGTATACATTATTACAGAAAATCCTTCAAGCTTGTTAAATGCTTTCAGGATTGATCTTTATTCAAAGGATTCGATGTCACCGTGTTTTTATTTTACATTAGGATAAAGGAAAGTTAATTTTTATGTATAAATATAACTTAATCCATATTTATTTTCACAATCCCGAAAACAAGGTGGAAAATATCAATATTATTATTCATAAACAGTAGTTTAACGCGGATATTGAACCGGCGACTTTCTGAACAGTTAAGCTAGAAGGCTAGCGTGCTATCACGTGCTCAACTACCCCTGTGTTAGGGGAGGTGTATACATGTGACGGGAATTGATTTTGTATACCAGTATACGACAGTTTTGATTTTATCGTTAAAAAAACACGAAAATGATGACCTCCATGATCTAGTTAGTAAGACGCTTGTCTCCCAGCCTGAAGATTACAGATTCGATTTCCGTTGAAACCCAGATTTATTTCAAAAAGGATTTATGCCTGGTTTTTACTTAAGGTCTATTTTACAGCTTTGTTGCTGATTGGAAGGCATTGCCACATGGCAATAAGCCCGCCAGGGTGTACTGTATGCAACGAAAGTGTACAATACGATAAATATACCAATACGTGGTCTATGTGAACAGAACTAACAAGATTATATGAAGAGAAGTGGACATCACTTGAAATTGGCGTATACTCATTCTTATATAGGGGTTTAGGGCCATTATTCGAGAAAACGAAAGACAAATAAAACTTCTCTACGCCTTTATTCCACATTACGTAAATGTAACTAAATTAATAGAAAAAATTTCAAAACGTAACATAACTTTGCTAACTATATATTTACATTTAAATATAAAACAGAAAACGTCGGATATAGACGCTTTAAAATAAATTTTTAAAAGTATCCATCCAAGCAAAATATATTTAAAAACATAAAGAAAGAACTAAATGGTAATTCTATTGGACAAACCGCGCTAAATACTGCATGTACGATGAAGGAAGGGACACAGAAAGGATGCATACATCCATTTTTTTAAGATAAAGAAGATCAAAACACAGCAATTCATGGCTCCCTAAATCACCATGTATCATACGACACAAAAATAAACCCAACCCAGAAAACAATAGTGCTTAACAACTTCTCCTAGTGCTCAGTTAATTCAACTCACCCTCAAGTAATGGGCTACCTTTTGAATCATCCTATTTGTTTGCCCAAGAGCATTTACAAGTTTTCAGACATACAAACTCATTGTCATGTCTATCAGTCCTTCAAGATGGGAAGACCGTCAGTTCTTATAACAGTTTCGAGAAAGGGTGAGAACTTTCTCTGTTCTACTTATCACAACAAGGATAAAGCGTACTGGTTCATACTGTTCCAAGATATTTTTAGGAAATGTTAAAAAACATTATTTGTAGCAATGGTTTGACAAAATAAAATAAATTACTTTATATGTGATCCTAGAGTAAACGTGTGGCTGTGCCTGTATACATTTATTATCAATGATTATTCGCATCTCTTTCAAAGTTTATTTGACATATCGTACGTATGAATTTCAAGCGTTTATTCTTCTTAAGTATTTATAATATGTCCGGACAAAGATAAATTCAGCGTATATCTGTCGAATTAACCAGACAACATTAAATTAAATAGGTTATGTGCTGAAACACCAAACACAGCCTTAAAAAAGGAAAAACAATGAAAATTTATTGTTTTTGTGAACTAGTGAATTTAAATTAAGTATCAATATTGAAATCTAGATATCACAAAAAACAAGGGGGAATCAGTTATAAACAATTATTTTAAAATATTTGTGGGGGTGTTTCTCGACTGGGGGTATGTTATAAAATGAGGCCAAACCTTTGAATAGCTTCTGTCTGAAATGTATTTTCTTTGCCATTAATTATCTAGAAATGTATGTAATTTCAGGATATATGTATGAATGTTACATTAAATGTTGCTATCAATTACTTATCTAGAAATGTATGCAATTTCAGGATACATGTATGTATGTTACATTAAACGTTGATATTGTGGCGTTCGTATGCGCGGTCAATGACCGGCGAAACGACCTTTGCATACCTTAACAATAATTAACAATTTGAAACAAACAAGTGCAAGGTCCACACGCCGGTCATTCAACTCACCATCAGGCGTGGAGCGCATTCCATGTTAGAGCGAGAAGGCAACACATCTGTCGCGCCAGTTCCCAAAACAGAATGATACCTACATACGACAAGAATCGTATTGTGAATGCAGAAACGAGACGGCGGTATATCGTGCGCGCATTCCCGCACACATTCAAGAATAGTATAAATACCTACGTCTATCAATTAAATTTCTCTTTCCGCATTGCGATCTAAACAAGTTTTATTTATCAACAAACCATCCTCATCATCTCTCCTAAACTATCAATTATGTTACATTAAATGTTGCTATCAATGAATTTTTATTTATTTATTTATAAATACAAATATCTATAATTTTTTTTTATATACAACTAATTTAGTTTTTGTGGAGATATAATGTAATATGATCCTATTAACTGAGGTTGTAGTATACCATATAGTATGTATTGCAAACATATATTTTGTGGAGATATAATGTAATATGATCCTATTAACTGAGGTTGTAGTATACCATATAGTATGTATTGCAAACATATATTTTGTGGAGATATAATGTAATATGATCCTATTAACTGAGGTTGTAGTATACCATATAGTATGTATTGCAAACATATATTTTGTGGAGATATAATGTAATATGATCCTATTAACTGAGGTTGTAGTATACCATATAGTATGTATTGCAAACATATATTTTGTGGAGATATAATGTAATATGATCCTATTAACTGAGGTTGTAGTATACCATATAGTATGTATTGCAAACATATATTTTGTGGAGATATAATGTAATATGATCCTATTAACTGAGGTTGTAGTATACCATATAGTATGTATTGCAAACATATATTTTGTGGAGATATAATGTAATATGATCCTATTAACTGAGGTTGTAGTATACCATATAGTATGTATTGCAAACATATATTTTGCAATTAAAACAACTTTTAGGGAGTTCTTATCAAAATGAATAATCACGTATGAATCTTAAGTTCCAAATGCTATCACATCGGAAGCTCTACAAAGGCTTCTTCATACCATAGTTCCTCAGTTCTTAGTAATTTTTGGAGCTTTTTTTACCGAATGTGCTTTTTAAACATATTCAAATACGACAAAGTTCATATTCTAATAGCTAAAGCCACATCGTGCCTATCCTTGCACTCAACTTAAGTAACGGTATATAATGGAATAATTATTATACTGTTACATAAAGTAAAATAAAGAGTGTTTGATAAAACAAATTACAATATTGTAATTGGTTTTTATTAAACACTGTTTTTTTCCAATTTTATAACGTTATAACCCTACCGGTTTCAAGGTTTTCATCTATTCATTAAGGGAACACAATCAAGACTAAGACAAGAAGAGTATCGTTGATCCTCACATGATGATGAGGTGAAAGCCTTGAAACCGGTAGCGTTATAAAAGTGGAATAAAAGTGTTTGATAACAACAAATTACAACGTCTGTAAGCCTCCACAATGTTTATGCCTAACTATAAATAAAAATAAATTAAATTACAATATCTTGTTTATAGTTAAGGCATTAACGTTGTGGAGGTTTAAAGACATTGTTGTTTGTTTTATCAAACACTGTTTATTCCACTTTTTGTAACGGTATAACTCTACCGGTTTCAAGAATTTCACCACATCAAGACTTGTTTGTGCTCCCCTGAAGATGAGGTGAAAGCCTTGAAACCTGTAGGGTTATACCGTTACAAAAAGTGGAATAAACAATGTTTGATAAAACAAATTACAATTACAATATCTTTCAACTTTCACAATGTTAATGACTTAACTATAAATAATATACAACTCAAGTAAATTAATTTTGAAATATTTTCAATCTGTCAGTAAAAATGGGCTCGAATCCTGAGTAACAGAGCCTTTGAGGGGGCTCACTAAACGGTACTATTTAAATTGCTTTTTTATTGTTATTATAAAAGAAATATTTAAACAACAGCAGGTGTTCGCATAGTCAAGAATCGGAAACAACAGAAGCTGCACGAACAAAATTTTAGTATCATTTGGTAAATATTTTAAGAGGGGGTGAACGCTAAAGAAGATTCTACGGCTCATCTCGTTTATTTGATCTTGCAATGAGAGAGTGTCATTCAATGTGATTCCAAGATATTTCATCTTTTGGCTTATTTGAATTGTTGAACCATCCGATATTATTGGACGAAGAATGTCAGCATCAAGATAACGGAGAAGTTGAGGACTGTTGATGAGGATCTCTTGAGTATATCTTGAAAATATCATTGACTTAAAATAGCCTTTGTATTTATATTTCCATCTCATAAAAGAATGTCATCAAAAATGACATTGTCACTTTGACATAAGATTTATGAAAATGTTATTATGACATTAATTTGCTTTTGAGCTATATTTTTTACATGATCTGAAAAAACATTTTTCCACTCAATGAACCCCTTGTTTCGAAGAATTTCTAGGAAATTTTCTAGAAGAATCTCTAGGAAATTTGTAGAAATTTCTGATATATATTTTTTCTATTTTTGGTATGATAATATTTTACATAACATTTTAAAATGTTAAATCCCTTTGGTATTGCATAATATTTAAGTTTTGTTTTTAAATCAACTTCTTCTCAGTGTCATGTCAGGTACCCCCAACGTTGAATATCACTTGAAAGTGTGTCCCCGGCAGTCCGAAAACAATCTCCAACGCCCCTTATGCCAGTCCAATCACGTATATTGCGGAGCCAGGAAATTTGCCTCCTGCCAACATATCTTCGGCCTTCTATTTTGCCTTGGATGATCAGGTGCAGTAATTTGTACTTTGCTCCTCTAAGTACATGACCCAAGTAGGACACCTTTCGGATTCTAATATTAGTCAGCAACTCTCTATCAACTTTGGCTCTTTAAAGAACCCTTGTGTTGCTGACCATATCCGTCCAGGGTATCCGTAACATTCTCCGGTGCATCCACATTTCGAATGCTTCCAGTCGGTTTATACAACTTACTTTGAGGGTCCATGATTCTACTCCATGCAATAACACTGACCAAACGTAACATTTGACTAACCGTTGTCGAAGTTTCAAGTTCAGATTATCATCTCAGAACACGCTTTTCATTTTATTAAAAGTCACACGAGATGATTCAATTCTGCCCTTGACTTCGGTTTCTGGGTCGAGGTCTTCCCCTACGATACTTCCGAGGTATTTAATTTTTTTCACTCTCTATATGAGCACCGTTCAATGTAAGACGTGCTCCTGCAAGATCCTGCCGGCCAAACAGCATGAACTTAATTTTATTCACGTTCATGTTCAGCCCCAGCCTCACACCGGCTTCATTAATTCTATCTATTAACATTAACATTTAAATGGTCTACGATGGTTTAAAAAAAATCCATTTTCGATTTCTCTGTTTTTAAACATACTATAATTTAAACCCCCATCCCCCGCCGTTTCATATCCTCACACATATTTGGCCTTTAGCTCATCCATAGATATTTTCGTAGAATTTCTACGAATTGGTTTAATTTTTACATTTCCTCTTTTCAAAATATCATTAATTTGATCCAACGACACGTTCCTTAGTATTCCAAATAAATCTACCTCACATTCCACTTACATTTGCACTGTATTTTCTGTCTTTATTTATTTTATGCTCCTAAAACAATAGAAAAAAATAGATTTGGACTTAGTCCAAATGATAGTTTTAAATTTGACACACCGTATACTTAAAATATCCAAGTTAAAACCTATTGATACTTAACTTTAAACTTTAATATTCGTGCTATAGTACCATAACATTTTTTTTATTAAATAAAAGAGTGTGACTTGGTTAAACCATACAGTATTATAATGGCTTGAATAATTAAAAAAATTACAACCATTTATGCATTATATTTGAGTTCAAAAAACTTTTGTATTAATTATTCGAATAAACATTCAAATACAATATTTACAAAATAAATACAGTGAAACCCCATTTTTACTGGCCCGGAATTCACGTTTTCCCGCTATTTGCGTAAAATTTTTACAATCCCGTTTTATTTACGTACATTTAGCACCCGGTTTTACGTTTTTATTTCCCGTAATTTACGTTTGAAATATTTAAAATACAAATCAATTTATAAACATATTTAATTAAATTCGGGATTTGAAATGAATATTAGGAAGCAGAAATATGTTGTTTCTATTTATAGACACGTGTGCACCTGCGCCTGCAGCGCTCATGGTCAAGGTTACACGAGTCGTGGAATACGATACAATTGGTGGAAAATTTAGCGAATCAGAGGCAGGCAGACTGTATATGTATTTGGTCAATATATGCTTGTGTTTTAAACGTGTCGATCGTGTACATACAATTTCAATTGTCGTGTATTTCGCGTGTCAATTTAAATTTTTTTTCATTGATTTTAGCTTTTCGTTGAATGCCTTCAAATAATGTCTCAGCAAAGAAAAATATTATCGATTCAAGAGAAAAAGAAAATTCTCGAAAAAGTGAATAAACATGTTGGTCCACGTGTTTCACTCGCGCGTGATTTGAGGATACCCATTACAACTTTGGCTACGATAATAAAAAATCGCGAATCGATTGAAAAAAGTTTACCGATTTGCGTGATTATCTAAATAAAAAATAATTTTACATTTTACATTTTTTTTCTAGCCCCAAATCTACGTTTTCCCTCCAATTACGTTTTTTTTTGTCAGTCCCTTCAAAAACGTAAAAAACGGGGTTTCACTGTAAAGTGATACATAAATAAATATAATCGCACTATATCCTTTACTGTGTAAGCATAGAGAACTGATCTGTAAGTTTTTGTATTCAATCACTCCATTTTCGGCTCCTGTACATTCATATATCTCGTCATTCACAATTTTCTATTATTCATACTTTTGACTTAAACTTCTTTATAAATCTGATTTACTTTATCCATTCACGTTTTCCTCGTTCCACTTTTTCTCTGTGCACACTTTTCACTTCAGGATAGTTGACTCGCTTTGTTGTTCATTCCCTCCACATGTCTAAACCATCATAAAGCTTCTGATACCTTTACTCCTTATTTTTTAATATATGGATATTCCACAAATGGTGCGATAAGAAATCATTTACTATATCTACATTAAAATATGAAAAAAGAAGAAGAATACCACAAAATAGACAAAAATAGTACTTCAGCAAAGGGTTAAAGACTGTCATTTAATAGGGGCTGGAAGAGGTGAAATAATGCCTTTCGTAAAGTATCTAAACGTAATGTGAAAAAAAAACAACAACAAGGTCATCCATTTATCATCAAAACTGTCATTTAAATCGTTTTTCTTTAAAAACTTTCTCAGGTATAGTTTTATAACGTCGGGTGATATCATCACTTTTTATGGTTGTTTTTATTTGATGTTGTTTTTTCAAAAGCTGAAACTAAAAATATCTTGTTTATTTCTTTGGTTTATATTACGAGTATTTATCTTGTTGATAAAAAAAATCAGTTGAATTTAAATAAACACCTTTGAATCATATTTTAAATTCTCATTTTAATTATTCTTTATATTTTTGTCTATTTTGTGGTATTTTTCTTCTTTTCGGACCCATACAGGAAATATTCGGACCCATACAGGAAAATGGATCTTGGAGAGTGAGATATAATGAGGAGTTATACAGCATATACAAAGAGCCCAACATTATAAAATACATCAAAATTGGGAGGCTACGTTGGGCGGGGCATGTAGCAAGAATGGGAGAAGAGGAAATGCCTAACAAAGTACTCTTTTCCAAGCCCCAAGGAAGACGTAGCGTGGGCAGACCAAAGCTTAGGTGGATGGATGGGGTGCAGAATGATGCAAACGTGATTGGCATCAGGGGCTGGAGGAGTGCATCCCAGGATAGGGGGGAATGGCAGCGACTGCTGGAGGAGGCCGGGGCCCACAATGGGCTGTAGTGCCATTGATGATGATGATGAAGTACTATATAAAATCTAAAATACTAGGATGAAATATCACATAATCACACTAAATGATGGAATAAGATAGTCTAAAATAATAATCGATGATAATGCTTTTAACCCTTTAAATCTTATGTAACTGGTATACATTGCTTCTAAAAACTTTAATATCTCTATAAATATAATAAATACTTGGTACATATTTTAGGTATTCCACCGTAATACATTCACGCATTGAATGAAAAAATAGTATTAATAATAACTAGCACTTATCGGCCACATCAGAGATATTTTGTGAAAATCGGGAATAAATTCACCAAGCAAACGTGTGCCAGTGTGTGACGTAGGTATATTCATTCTAAAAACCGCGAAGGGTGAGGAAACGACGCTATTCACGTCTCACTCTCATTCTACTTCGGTATATGGGAACGCAAGAAAAAGAATCTCAGTTCGCTCGCTTCTCTCGCTAAGTAGCCAGCGGGCTTTCGGTAGAGGTGGTCGCTTTGCCCGTTTTGTGAACGTTGGCCGATGTTTTTTTTTCTTCATATTTTTTAGCAATTCAATTTCAATTATAATATTATCACCTTTGACTTGAAATTCAATTGATTTAAGCGATTTGACTTCAAATTCAATTAATTTAAGCGATTTGACTTCAAATTCAATTAATTTAAGCGATATGAATATTCTTATTTTTCCGATTTGAAATCGCTCATTTTTTTCATGTGTATTGATGTGTATTGAATACACAACACCGGAATGGGCGATTTTTTTTAGCACAGGAAAGGAAAGGTTAAGCGCACAAGAATTGTACGAACATATTTACAATAACGGCTTGTCTCTTGTATGTAGGTAAATGGGGGTGGATCTTGACGCTTTTCTTACTACGTGTATGGCCTTTGTCTGTTCCATAATCTTAAATATCGTCATACTACTAACATAGCTTTTCTGTTTCATGAGGCACTTTAAAAAATAAATGCTCAGCGCAACTGAGAGCAAACAGCAGAGATAGAGCCGAATGGCGTAGAACTGTGACTTGTTATCAGGAACTAAATGGAGAAATAAGACACAGACAGACTGAAGACCTTGGTTCTATTTGCAACAGGTTACGTATATCACAAATTGACTTACATAGTCATCTCCGTTGGCACCAATGTCAAGTGCCCTGATCTCGCATTTTATATTGTGTCCTATATAATATAATACTTATAACGATTAATGGGTATTTATTCATTCATTCACAAGCTCGTCTATTTTTCCCCATTCTTCCTATTATCCTTATTAAAAAAATTATATATTACGAGGATAGTCCCAAAAGTACCCGACCTAACAAAGAAAACACAAAAAATTTGGGAAAAAATATTTTTATTTTTTGTTTGATCACGTCTGTATTCCTCTTTCACACTGATATCAAGAGGGACGCATGGTTTGGTGCAGTACGGGCTACCCGCCTTTGATTGTATCTATAATATATTGGTGACATAGTTTTTGTACTGTTGCTTCATAATTGTTTTTACTTGTAAATTATTTAAATTGTTTTTTTTTATTTATATTTTTTTGTTCCTTTTTTAAGGTTTTTTATTATTGTTATTATTATTATTATAAGGTTCATTGAACCATTTAGAAATAAATAAATAAGTTGTTATTTATTTCACCTTTCATGTTGAAAGGTGGCGAGTTCAATGGCGCTTGTATAAAAGTCCCAGAGTTTTTTTCGGATACACATTTAGAAAGACTGAATAGCTCCGGAAATTTCAGCATAATACAGTACAATTAACCATCTTATAGAAAGTTATCAAAAGACCCTTAAGAATTTTTATGATCCACAGTATCTTGTGATCGAGGAAGATTATCAAACAGTCTTGTTGATGGATGACACTTGTGCGTGTGAGTTTGTTTATATTTAGCTAGTTGTTGCTCTTCAGTTAAAAGACAATATTGAATCAGTCGTGAGGTTATAGAGGTAGGGAGATTTAAGATTTAGACGGGAAAGGTATCGAAGTGAAAGTAACTAGCACGTGGAACCCTGTTAAAATTAACCAAGGATACAATATTTTTTGGTAAAAATGATAACCACATAGATTTTTCAACAACGTAACGATATAAATAAAAATTCTGTGGTATTATATAAATTCATTAAACAATTTAAACGGAAACGGTGATATTAATTGGCCACCAAGATCATGTGATTTGAAACCGTTGGACTATTTTCTCTGGGGTTACGTGAAAAACCAGATCTATAAGAGTGACCCCCAAACAATTAATGAGCTGAAGGACGAAATTATTTGCGTTATTGGTGAGTTAGAACCGCAATTATGCCAAAATGTTATCGAAAATTTTGACAAAGGAGTAGACATCCGTAGAGCTGCAAGAGGTAAATATTTGGTGGATATTATTTTTCGTATTTAAATGTCATACGTTATACTTAAATTACCAATAAAAAGTTTTTCGAAATCAAAGCAAATTGTATGTTTTATTCAAAAGTTGAATTAAAAAAACCGCTCAATTCGAAAGACACTTTATAATAACAAAGTGATTAATTATTTAAAATTCTAAAATGGAATTGCACAAAGTTTAAGGTGAAATTTAAATAATTGATATCAATACACTTTATATTTATTTATATTCATTAAGTCAAACTTACCCGACACAGTGTGTAAACGTAACAAACATGACACACTCTCTAAAATAAAGAAAAATACAGCAAAGTTGTCACAGTTTCACCCTGTGGTCCAAAATATAATGTTTACAATGCTCATACTTAACTAGTCAAAGGGTTAACACAAACATATTTCGCGAAACTTCCCTCAAGTTTGCAGAGTTGATAACATCCCAGAGCGTCTACTGCGAGAACCACCAAACCGACGGGGTCCAGAATATTGTGTGTATGAAGGATATTTTCTCATCTCGTTGTAGGAACAAGATGTTGGCTAAAAAGAATTTGAGGGGGGATAACTGACAGTTTGTGGCGTAAGAAAAATATTTTGTTATTCATTTTATATCAACAACGTGAGTCTGTTAATTATTTTTTTTTTTAAATTTATTTATTATTACACATGATATACATAATTTGAGAAAAAAAAACAGGTAATTTCATTTGGACATACACTTTTAATGGATCTGGGTTTGTTGCCGTTCATTCGTCGTATTCCCAATAAACTAGGCTTTTGCCTGTATCTCACTGAGGATATTTAGCATGAATAAATAAATCGATACTTCTTTCCGATTTTTTATTACACAAAAACTAAACCCCGTTGCACGTTCTCATAAACCTGACAAACAGTGACACTCAATTACAACTTGAAACATCATACGAAATTAAACTCCTCACACATCATCACTCCAGAAAGACCAAAAATGTTCATCCCATAATATACCGCACACAATCATAAGAATAAAAATAAAAACAAAAATATACAGAAACACAAATACAAAACAACAAAAATTAAAACAACAAGAAGAAACCCACACTCAAGATCCCACGCAAATCTTTTCCACACGTCATTCATCCTGAAAGCCCAAGTATTCAAAATTCTGTCACAATAATCACCATGATCCGATCAACTGTCAAAATGGTTTTCCTCCCTTTATCTTTATTAAATTCGGCACGCCATTGTATGTCATGGGAGCCAAATAAGCATATTGCTGTTGGGCAAAAGAGGTTTTAACTAAATATTCATTTAACTTAAATAAAATCATTTTATATATAATAAGTAGTAAAGTTTCATACATTGTTTATATTATTTTTGACAGTAAGAAGAAAAAATATTAATTATGACAAACGAAATATTATTTTAGTTAATTTTCAATCATATCAAATACTTGTATAGTGATGATTAGTACATTTCTGAAAAAAAAATTGGTACTACTGATATAAATAAAAAAAGTTTTGATTTGTTTTCAGAAACGCTTTTCGTTATACTTGGTCAGGGGTGGGCATATCATACATGAGGTCAACGAGAGCCACACCATAATCACGTTCTCACGTAGTAATGAATACACTCATTCTAATTTATTACATGTTCTACACAAATCTTAATTGCTATATAAAGTATAAAAAATACACATATAAGAAAACATAAAAATAGCGCAGAATACGATTTGCGTGATTTGCGCACATAAAGAGGCAGGAGATGCGCACGTACCCTACACATTGAAATCACAGCATACACGTATGCGCCAATACTTGCGTCTTTGACAGTTGCATTCGTACATGCGCATCTTGTCACTTACAACATGAAGAAAGGAAAATTGCGAAAATATAAGTATAATGGGGAAAGAAAGTATCTATATTTTTATAAGAGACATTGGGAGTCGCACTTAACTCAACAGAGCCGATTTTTCCCACGTCTGTACTAGTTATTTTTTAAAGATATCAGTGTTAACAAATGTTCTTTTGAAATAAATTGTCCCAACATTAGGATGTGCAAGCAAAGCTTATTTAAGCTTTGCGTTAAATACAGGAATAAAATAATGCATGAGAGAATTAGAACATTAGCAATAATGTAGGGTGTTTAAGATGATGGAAAGAACATATCAATGATTTGGCTATGCAAAAAGAATGAATAGTGAAAGATTTAGAAAATAAGTTATACAAATAGTTAAGAATATCGGGAACATATAGAAAAATGTGGCACAGTCAAATTAATCAAAATTTAAAAGACAATAGAGCGGAAATATTTAAGCATAGAAGAATACGCATAACAAGTTGTACATGCGTGGAAGAAGTGAAATGTGTATACCAAGATATAATAAAGTATTTACAAAATAAGTTATAAGGATTTACAAAATAAGTTATACAAATAGTTAAGAATATCGGGAACATCTAGAAAAATGTGACACAGTCAAATTAATCAAATTTTAAAAGACAATAGAGCGGAAATATTTAAGCATAGAACAATACGCATAACAAGTTGTACATGCGTGGAAGAAGTGAAAGGTGTAGTTTTCTAGATGTTCCAAGATATAATAAAGTAGAAATATCTTCTCTCTACCTACCCCAATAGGGGAATGGTGTGTTGGTAATAATGATGACCCACAGATATAATGTCAGCAACGCCTGAGCGTGCATCGTGCAGTAACGCCTGAGCGTGCATCTCGATAGTGTTTAAAATACTTTTCATAAAGCTGGTCAATTAATTTGTTCAACGCCAATGTTTATATAGTTCACTCTATGTATCCTTTTTTTGTCTATTCCTTTTCTTTCTCAATTTAAACAGCTCATGAAAGAGGCAACAATTGTTGGTGAAACATTTCCACTGAATTAGATTTACCGCAAAGTAACGCACAGGCCTCAAGACCTTTTTTGCGGTAACAACGGAACTTTCCGAATATGGTTTATTAAACCAGCCTATCAGGCATAACACATTTCATCATACTTTAATAATAATAATGATAATAGCATAAATATGCTTTCACAAACTTTTCCTTACCGAACGCTAGCAAACTTCGCTCATACAGGATGTTCACACAAAATTATTGGAATCATTAACCATTTTAAATTCATTACCTTAAATAATAATGTGCTCATAATTTTTTTTTTGAAATATACGAAGGAAAGTCAATAAATTTGCGCAATGAATGGGAAAAAACTCCAATATTTAAAAAAAATCTTTCAATAAGTTTATTTATACCCCCAAATAAAATATTTGCTTCTGGCCTCAAAATAAGCCGTAATTGCACTATCAACTTCTTCTGCGTTTGTAAATTTCTTTTCTCAAAGTTCTTTTTTCATATTTGAAAACAAATTATACTCAGACGGAGCCAGGTCTGCGCTGTAAAAAAGGTTATTAAATATTTGGAAGCCACAGGTGTGAAGAGCAGCCAATGAAGTATTGGTTTTGTGCACGGGTGCATAGTCATGCAAAAGTAGCACCCTTTTTGTCCATTTTCTTCTCCTTTTCTCTTCACAGTTTATTTTAACTTCACCAGCAGACTATATTAATATTCTCCAGTTATTGTGAGGCCCTTATCTTTGTAATCTATCAGCAGTCTGTCTTTCGCATCTCAAAAAATTGTAGCCATAACTTTTCCAGCCGATGGGAACACTTTGAACTTCTTAGGGGGACGTGTATCCTTTTTATGCCACTGCATGGACTCTTACTTCATTTCAGGCTCATAACGAAAAATTCCAGTTTCATCTCCAGTAACAATTTGGTTCAAAGTGTCATCTTTGTTGTTTCTGCAGAGGTCTAAAAACTATCATGAAAATTCGGCTCGTTGTTGTTTTTGAAGGGGCGTGAGCATTCTGGGTAGCCACCTTTCACTGACTGAAGAATATTCAAAATGGTTGCATAAGTAGGTGATACTCCAACTAAATTTGCCGTTATTTGTTAAGGCGGACATCTTCCAGCACTAGATTTTCTACTTTTTTGATGACGTTTGAAGAATCGGCCTCAACAGACTATCCTGATCGGAGGTCGTCTTCTATCGATTATTTTTCTTGCTTTAAAAGACAATGTCAAATTAATACTTTCAAAAATATAACAAAGCACATTGTAATTTTTTTAATACATTTTTCAAATAACCGTCTTAATGTGAATAGTTTTATTGACCTATTTAAATGTCTTTCAGAGAGAGAGAAAGAGTGACAAATACTTTATGATCGAGGTATTCGTCTAAAGAAATTTACTTTACATCTAAGTGGTTTTTTTTTTCTAATTGAAAGTATATTTATTTAACGGGGTTTTCAGAACAAACTGTAGATTCATAAACGATAGCCAGAATGTTGTAAGTTACAAAATAATTTATGTTTTTAGAAAAGAACTTTATTCGGAGCACAAACACATTTGAAGCCTTAGTAAATAAATGCGGTGTATCTTGATATATCGATATTGAAATTGGTAAACCAAATATCTTCTGATACGATATTTCAGTCGTTCATTGAAATTTATAGGATTCTTTCAACTTGAAAAATATGATATGGGTTTACCAGAACTCGGTTTTGATTAAATCCGGCTCGCGGAATTATTTAAACTATCCCGTGTGTTTTATGGCGTACGAATTAATGGGATTTTTACGTCAGACTCGTTTACGTACGAATTAAATTTTGTTAATTTATGAACTGTTTTTGATTGAAATAGCGCAGAGGAATGTTCATCGATATAAAAAAAAACAATTTTTATTTAAAATTTATTATACTTTTATACGTTCCGAAATATTTTAATTTATTTGTTGTACCACTTACATGGACATTCGAATTGATTTTGTGGATTTATTGTCTCATGTCCTCAGTGAAATACAAGCAAAATCCTAATTTACTAAGGACACGACAAATGAAAGGCAACAAACCTAGATCCATTAAAATTGTGTGTCCGAATTGAATTACCTGTTGTTTTTTGCAAATTAAGTATATTTATTGTCATCTTCTCCCTGGCTCCATCCCAACTCACTGTCTGCGAAGACTGTTGGGGTCAGCTCTCTTCGTCCTCAGGTTGTATGCTCTTCTGTCCCGGACTACGTCCCCCAGGCCGTGCCTCTGCATCAGGTTATCTTTTTGCACCACCCATGAATTCTTTGGTCTTCCTCTGGTTGTTATTCGAGGAAGATCCATGGAGATTGCCTGGTTCACAATGTGATCGGGTGCTCTGCGTCCAACGTGCCCATACCATCTCAATCGCCTCTTCTCTATCTTGCTGTTGATGTATGTAACACCTAGGCTTCCACGAATGCGTGAGTTTTTTATTTTGTGTCTTAGGGACACACCAGCTGACCATCTTAGCATGCGCATTTCAGCAGTTTCTAGTTGCCTGGAGTAAGAGCTATACATCGTCCAGCATTCGGAGCCATAGAAGAGTGCGGGTCTGACAATCGTTTGGTATACTTTTCCTTTTAACTTTACTGACATTTTCGGATCACATAGAACTCTCATTGGTAGAGCAAACGCCACACCATCAGACGATGATAAAGGAAATGGTACTCACAGGTGGTGGATGTGCAGGGGTCATACAATCGGTTGAGCTCTGCTGGTGCACCAGGACTCTGGAGCTTCGTTCGGGGTGAAGAGGTCGGTCACGGCGAACGAAAACTTATTGTCACACACTGGTCGGTGAAGAGTATTGGTTACTATTTGTCCTCTTGATCTGTCCGCTGTCATCCGGATGACGGTCCGTGCCATACTGTCTGTCGATGCGATTTTGTTCTTCTTACTAAAATCGCATCTTTTACTCGCGACAATAACACGCGTGACAAGGCCGGGAGCGATGATAGAGCCGCCCAAGAGCGGAACAGTATTTTACGTCACGTTTTGGCGTGAACACCCGTCATTGATCTAAACTTCATCTATCCCACACTAATTATATGTGTTACATCTGCTGCACATCCTCCATCGCTATGGATGAGTGACCCAAGATACTATATTTCTTATATATATTTCTTGTCATGTGTAAAAGAAATAAATAAATTGTGTTTTAAATAAAATAAAATCGTATAATATTGTATAAAAGTAACAAAACATAAAACAAGTTATAAATGCCTAGTAAAAAGGGATGGGTATGAAAAATGTGTGACACTGGAAGACGATAAATATTTTAAAATAAATAAAGTTTTTAACTATATACATAAAAAAATATAAGGATGAACTAAATCGGAAAGAACTATTAAGATTGTTCCAAAGTGGAGCCAAACGACGATAGTCACATTACTTACGAACTATTTTTTTTCCCAAAACATTGGCTTAGATTATTCAAAAGTGATACATGTATTGAACACTTAATTGTAAAAAAAATTGGTGGGATCATAACCGGTAAGCAATCTCTTCCAATAATAATAAAAGAGGTGCATAGACATACTAGTTAATGCACAAAACTTCAGTGCGGAACTCCAATATTTAAAAAAAAAATCAAGTCTTTTGCACATAACAGGTTTCCCTAATTCGTACAAGGACCAGACATGAATACAAAAAAATATATATTTATAAAACAATTCAATATGTTGAGACTAAATATGTTTATGCTTCACAAAAACATTATGACAAAATAAAGCATGTTTAATAATATTAAAATGAAATTAATTCAAGTATTACACTAGATTTAAGATATTTTTCCTGAAGAAGCTGAGTGACACATGAAACACGTCTATATGAGGACACACACGGTTTAAGAGTGTGATTGCTATACCTACCGGCATTTCCAAAGTTCGACTTATAGGTTGATAGAACAAGCTATGGTTGCGTTGTCTCAAGTAATTATTCTGAACGTATAAAACACGACAACAACGAACGAACAAAACACGACAAAACAAAATACTGTGAAGGGTTGATGGGTTAATTAAATTATAAATAAATAACAAAAAAGTGCACACCCATTCGAAGAGATCTTCCACTGTCTAATGATTTGTAACCATGCATCTCCAGTATGAAGACAGTCGGATAAAGCCAGGGCTAAAATCCATAATCTCTCATGTAGAGACAACAGAGAAATGTTTTCTTAACGTTCAAACCCCGCAGTGTGCTACACCCCTTAAAGAACACAAGCATTTTTTCTCTATAGTATTCGGGGGTAAAATAATAACTATGACTTCGGTTACATGTATTCTTCTAAATGATATATTACTAGAAATAAGAATATTTACCAAAAATAAAAATTATTCATGTAGCAACTACTTCCAACCGACCAGGGAAATGTTAACTAGACTTTAGTGAACACGAGACTGGAACTACACTTAAATAAATATTTAAAAAATAAAATATACGTCTCACTTCACAATTTTTATTTCTTATAATCAAATACCCTAGAGCTGCTGGTTGACTGAGTTGAAATTCACCAGCTCATCACATGTTTCGATTGCACATTAATTTTATTTTATTTATTTTCAAACTTAAATGTATAACAATTCGACGGGCTTATCGCCAAGTTGTAATTTTTTTCAACCAACAAACAAAAGTAAATCATGAAAGTCGCACAGTCGCAAAAAGATCAAGGCATCAGTGTTAATGTCTTTCTCATGTTATATACAAACATGTAGTGTTATATACAACAGTCGCAATGTAGTGTTATATACAAAACATGTAGTGTTATATACAAAAGTCGCAATGTAGTGTTATATACAAAAGTCGCATAGCCTTCCTCATATTATATACAAAAGTCACATAGTCGCAAACAGTATTCAATTCTTTATTTACTTGTGCGAAAGTCATGAAAATTATACACAGTAGAAATATAAGTGCGATATCACCAATCAAAGGAAAAAGTAAGAAATGTTGGAAAGGTAAATCGGAAATAAATTATTTCATCACTGAAAAAAAACATTTCAGAACACAAAATCAATAGATCGGTGAGATTTATAAATGTTTTGTTTAAGGACAAATATGTACAATAAATATAGAGGCAAGCGACAAATAAAAATAAAAACATTCAAATAGACATATGCTACAAATAAACAAAGTATCAGACAAAGGATCATTTTTATGTTATACAGGATATACTCGTATATAAGGTGTTAACATAAGTCGAGTCCGTTTTTTTTTCCAAAATTAAAAATGAGCACCGAAAGTATAACAAAATGGTTAAGGTTATACACCAATCGAAAGAAAATTTTCTGCTCTACAAGATATTGTGTTTGCTTTTACGATACATATATTATTTTATTTAATTAAAAGCCTTCAAAATGGAATATCAAGTAGACGAAAGTGAGCATTTTCGACACCTCCTTCTGTTCACGTTCAATCGAGGGAATAAAGCTGCCAAAGCTGCTCGCGATATTTGCGAAGTGTACGGTGAAGATGCTATGATGAATTAAAGGACAGCTTGTCGATGGTTTTTGCGTTTCAAAGACGGTAATTTCGACTTGAAAGACATTGAGCGCTCCGGACGACCAGTGGACTTCGATGACGACCGTTTAAACCATATTACTCATGAAGATCCCCTTCAAACATTTTTCTTCACCATTTTAAAACCATTTTTTCATCACCAGTAATGGCCATGCGTAGCTCGATGACGCGCGAGCAAACTAGTAGAAATTGTTGAACGTTGATTTTTGTTGTTTTTACTCAAAAAATGTGGAACCCAAGCGCCGAACTTCTGGACTTTTCCCATTGATTGAGGATAGCGTTATACAGTCATGTGACTACGATTAATCTGCTCAGCCAATTCAACGGTGGTTTGAAGGGGATCTTCATGAAAAATATGGTTTAAGCGGTCCTCATCGAAGTCCACTGGAGGTGTCGAAAATGCTCACTTTCGTCTACTTGACATTCCATTTTGAAGGCTTGTAATCAAATAAAATAATATATGCAACGTAAAAGCAAACACAATTTTTTGTAGAACAGAAAATTTTCTTTCGAATGACGTATAATCTTTACCATTTTGTTTTACTTTTGGTGCTCATTTTTAAATTGGAAAAAAACGGATACAACTTATGTTAACACCCAATAGTTTAAAAATAACTTATATTGTGGGTTCAGAGCTTAGAGCTCATGAAAATAAAAAAATAACTAATAAATATATCAATCCAACAAAGCAACATTATGTATGTTGTTACTTATCATATACTAGCAACTTAAACCCACCCTTCAGTTCTTGGAAATCAGTTGTCAATCATAACAGGGAGAACCAACGTAAACAGGATTAATGGAGACGACCTGCCGCTCAGTGACGGCACGTAGCTCGTCTTGTAGCGCTGTGACAGTTATATCAGACGACGCTGAGGGAAACCGATCTCATCATCGAGAGATGCTGTAATTTTAGATACATTGCAGTTGCGTTGTTTAAGAAATACGGCAGCTATATAAAAATATACGTCAAAAATACAAGTTGATTTTATTTAATCTAAAGCTTATTTCTGAGACTGGTGGTCTTGCATTGCAGTTGCGTTGTTTACGAAATACGGCAGCTATATAAAAATATACGTCAAAAATACAAGTTGATTTTATTTAATCTAAAGCTTATTTCTGAGACTGGTGATCTTGCTTTGCAGTTGCGTTGTTTACGAAATACGGCAGCTATATAAAAATGTACGTCAAAAATACAAGTTGATTTTATTTAATCTAAAGTTTATTTCTGAGACTGGTGATCTTGATGGGTAAACCACATTTCGAAAGAATTTTATACAAAATCGATAGTAAAACCTTTTTCACAATTTACTTCATGCTTGTTCATGCGATATTGCACCCTTAAAAGCTCACAATACTAGCTGCTTTATCAGAACTTCGGCCATTTTTGTGTTTTTTTATATCACAATGGTACCCTTTAATATATCGTTATTTGTACGTATTGAAGAGCGTGGCTAGGAAACAATTATGTCTTTAGCTCCATAACCCCGCTCGAAAAGACGCTGACCGATGATCAAACCATCGTACGTGGTGACATTTTCAAAGACCTAGTCATTATGTTCAACAGGAAATATACATTCTGCCAATAAAGATCTGGGATTTTAGAGTCTCTAGGGCGTTTTATGGGGGCTTTGTTATGAGATCTCGTTATAATTGACTAATTTGCAAAGACTAAAGTGTGGCTCAATCATATGGAACCCTAAAGAAACCTGTTCATTTAACGAGGTCAAAAAAAAAATCAGCAACATCTTTATTGTACTCGTAAATAGCGTGGATTTTATCCAACGCTCTATTTCACTTTTTAAAAAAGTATGATTGAATATTACTCATTAAGCGCAAGAAAAGATCTATGTTATTTACACATCTGTTTGTGGCGTTCGTCGCGGAATATTGTCGCATACATACGGTCAATGACCGATGAGATTCGCGTTCCTCGACAAATTTAAATAAACAGTCCAAAGTACATACGCCGTTCATTCAGTCCAAAGATCACCCGCCGGCCAGTCATCCCGTAGCGAGCGGACCGCACTACATACTAGAGAGAGAACGCACCACGCTGTCTCGCCGGTTCCGTAAATACATTGTTACCTACAATACTACAATTGACCATTTCTGCATTCACAGGAGCGAGGTAGAAGCATATCGCGGGCGCACTCCCGCGCCCATTCTGAAATGTTATAAATACCTACGTACTATCAAATAAAGCATTCACTCTCTCTTTCCGCATTGCGATCTAATGTGTTTTATTTATTTATCAACAATCATAATCATCATATACCTTTAAGGAACATATCCCTAAATGTTTATGCGCATATACATTACTACTTTGTTGATAAACAAATTTGTGTTCAATATTCCGGACAATGAATTATGCCATCGTGAATTGAGATTATTTTAGGTGCCATGTTCACAAACTGAACTATTGAGGGCATCACCACTAGATATGTCCGATAGTGAGATCTTTAATATTTTGGTGTCTAAACTGAGAATTGAACTACTAAACTTTGTAACATAGGTACGACTGAGTCGTTTCCCAAGGTAGCATGTCAGTTACAAATGTCGTATTGTCACTGCTATATTTAGACTTTTAATCATTCATGTTTTTTCTCGATGTACGTGAGTCGAATGTGAAATGAAATATAGAAATAAATGCTTGTCTATACAACCTTATGCTCCAAAAAATTCACAACCTTATCAGCTTGAGAGTTTGTTTCCTACTCGTATATACATTGTCCTGTTATTTTAATTATCACTAAATGTATAAAGATGCTCCGGACTAGAAACGATGTCCATGATTCCAACTCGTTTAGAAGGCTGGAAAATAGTGGACAGTGTCAGTTGTCCGATAGTGAGATCTTTAATATTTCGGTGTCTAAACTGAGAATTGAACTACTTAACTTTGTAAAATAGGTACGACTGAGTCGTTTACCAAGGTAGCATGTCAATTACAAATGTCGTCTTGTCACTGCTTTATTTAGACTTTTAATCATTCATGTTTTTTCTCGATGTACGTGAGTCGAATGTGAAATGAAATACAGAAATAAATGCTTGTATCATCATCATCATCATCATTGTCAACCAGGGTCGATCCACTGCTGGATGAAGGTCTCCCCAAGTTGACTCCAAACAGTTCGGTCCTTTGCTCGCCGATGCCACGTGATGCTGCCATGCTTCCTGATTTCGTCCATCCAGCGTACCTTCGGTCTTTTTCTAGGCCTCTTTATGCCTCTTGGATACCATTGGATTATTTCTGATGTCCATCGGGAGTCTGACATTCTGGCTACATGTCCGGCCCATTGCCATTTCATTCTTTTGCACACCTTTATAACGTCTTCTACCTTTGTTATATTGCGTATCCAGGTGTTTCGTTTACGGTCTCTTTTAGTATATCCTAACATGCATCTCTCCATGCAAATGCTTGTATATACAACCTTTTACCCGTAAACAGTAGTATATTATTTATATACTACTGTTTTAGGGTACAAGGTATATTTTAATTATCACTAAATGTATAAAGATGCTCCGGACAAGAAACGATGTCCATGATTCCAACTCGTTAAGGAGGCTGGAGAATAGTGGACAGTGTGAGTTGTCAATCTCAGATGAGCCCCTCAGAACCAAATTGTTTGTGCAATATAATATGTAGTCGACATAACCGATTGATAATAATCGGTCTGCATACACACAGGAAGAAATATAGCACCGAAGAAATAACTTAGACTCAGAGGGTAAGCTACATATTCGATGACTGGGCAGACCAACGACTTCCATAGATAAGTTAAAAGCTATCGAGAAATATCTAAGGTAGCTTTAAGTGAAACAAAATTATTTTCTATTCGAAGGTAACTTCCTCTTTGTTACGCCAATGCTTCATTGTCTTAACGTTATATCATCCAGGGTATCAAACAAGTGGGTTTGTTACATCTGAGAGAGAGTGTTATTGATCTTTAGTTATGCTGCTCGTTAATAAAGGTATACCATATTAATGTTTACATTATATGTGTGATAAGACAAACATGTTAGCCGTGTTATATTGACAAATTAGAAGTTTGTTGAATCACCATTACGTAGAGTGCTTGATTTATAGTTTCCAGTATATTATTGTTTACATTTGACATCAAATGTCGGGTTTTCATAATTTGGTACTGAAGAGTTGGTCAACAGCACTTTGGATCATTACTTTTCAAAAATAGAGAATGTAAGCTAAATGCAGTTGGAGTGAAAGCACTGCGCAGTAAATACATTGTAAAAAATACTGATTTCATGATCAAATTTATTAAATTCTGAAAGATTGAAAAGGTTTTATAATAGAGTAGTATGTATAACGAGGTACCTGCACGGACAGAAACAAAATAAATATTCTAGGATGGAATAAAGTAACGAGATTATCTCTTAGCCTTTTCCAATGGAGATATGGCCTAATTATGATGAAAATGTTACTTTTCAGTGAAAAAAATAAACCCTTGACAAGCATTTGAAAAACCTTTATCTAGATCAACAAAGGAAACTCAACGTTGGAGCATTGCCGTTAATATATACTAGTTATACTCGTACATCGATCCGAACATTTGATAAACAGTTATAGCCCAAAAATCTCTCCGCTTTTGGCCGATATCGTCCCATGCCTCCCTCACCCCTCAGCCCCCAACCGTTGAAGCATGTATATCGGTACCAGTTCGAACACTATTTAGTCTTTTTTGTGCTCCCCTGAAGATGAGGTGGAAGCCTTGAAACCGGTAGGGTTATACCGTTACAAAAAAGTGGAATAAACAGTGTTTGGTAAAAAATAAATAAAAAAGTTATATTTCACTTACTCCACCTAAAATTTACTGTATTACTACCATACTAGTTGCAACCCGTGTAATATTCACGGAAGTAAAACAAATTCTACATTTATGAAAATATATATTCATAAATGTAAAATTTGTCTATACATATCATTTATACATCGTCCCCTTTTACACCGGTTCAAAAAATGTTAGCTAGGTATTTAAAATTCGTTCAGTATCAAGGACCCACCGAGATTCAAATTTTGAATTACTTTTGGAGAGAATCCAAGTATTCCTCTCTCGCTCTATTTTATTCAAAATTCAATTCTCGTATTCTTTCTTCGACGACAACCGTCGTACGGGCTTTGGCCTATTAATATTATGATGTCTAAGGGTCTACAGAGGTTTTTTTACAGTTACTCTTGTCTTGGTAAATTATCTGAGGTTATATAACCAAATATGTTTGAAGTGCTTTATCTAATTGCCGCAGTCACCTTCTTTAATCTGTCAATAATAGTGGACTTCAATATCATGTTAGAGTTCCCTTCAGGTGAGTTCATTCGCTAAATGGCACTTAGTATATTAACCTTTTATTAATACTTTTAATATTGAGGTTAACAGAATGGCATGTAAAGAACAATAAACTTATCTTGAACGGGACAATTTTTTTATTTTTTTTAATTATTTATTTTACACATGACAAGAAATATACATAATTTGCGAAAAAACAACAAGTAATTTAATTTTGACATAATTTTAATGGATCTAAGTTGGTTGCCTTTCATTTTTCGTATCCCCAGTAAACTAGGCTTTTGCCTGTATCTCACTGAGGACACATAGCATGAAAAAATAAATCGATACTTCTATCCGTTTTTGGATTATGTAAAACCCCGTTGCACATTCTCATCAATCTGACAAACGGTGACACTCAATTACACATGTATACATCACGCGAAATCAAACTCCTCACACTTCATCACTCCAGACAGACCAAAACATTCATACCACAATTTTTATTTATTTATTTATTATTACACATGACAAGAAATATACATAATTTGCGAAAAAACATTAGGTAATTTAATTAAGACATACGAGTACATTATTTTAATGGATCTGGGCTAGTCGCCTTTCATTTGTCGTATCCCCAGTAAACTAGGCTTTTGCCTGTATCTCACTGAGGATATTTAGCATGAAAAAATAAATCGATACTTCTTTCCGATTTTTGATTACACAAAAACAAAACCCCGCTGCACATTATCATCAACCTGACAAACAGTGACCCCCAATTACAACTGGAAACATCATGCGGAATATACAATATACCACACACAATCATAAAGCAAAAAAAAAAACATTTATTCAATAATATAAATATAAAACCACAAAAAACCCCACACTCAAGAGCTCACACAACAACCCTCTTCCGCAAGTTATCCCTCTTGCAAGCCCAAGCACTCAAACTCCTGTCGCAATAACAACCACGCTCCGATCGACTGCCTAAACTGTTTTTCTCCTTTTACCTTTATTGAATTCAGCACCCTATTGTATGTCATGGGAGTTAAATAGGCATATTGCCTATTTAGCTCCCATGACATACAATGGGATACCGAAAATAATTAATTCATATTGTACAACAAAATGAAAATTAACATAAATAACTTTTTGTGACAGTTAATTCTTACAGATACTTCATTTTATTTTATAAAAAACAACTTTCTATTTGCATTAATCTTCCATTAAAAAAGTTAAGAATTTGAAATTATACTTTCAGGATTAAAATTTTGCTTATGAGAAGTAATAAGTTTCAGCTTAACGCAGAAAAAAAGCACTTGAAATCTTAAAAATGCTTCATTCAAATTTTTTAGAACAAGTAATTTAAGTATGCACTCTGCAAGACAATACGGGGGTGGTATTTAAAAAAACTGAAAACTTTTTTATAAAGAGGTTCTTACAGCACACAAGTTTTAAAACATTTCTGACAAAAGAATTTTCAATGTAACTATAGTAAGATTATTCATCTGCATACTTTAATCATCTTAATTAATTTTAACAAGTTATTCGAACCACTTTGTTCATAAAATATAGTATATTCTCTTAAGGTTTTCTAACGAATGCTTAATAATGATGAGATATTAAAATATTTTAAATTATAATTCACTACTTAATTACCTTTGAAAGAAAGTGACGGAGAGGAAACAGCAGAAATATTTTTTTGAGTAAAGATAGAAAGCCTGCAATAAGATCTAGAAATAAACAAAACTAAAATACTAATTGTTGATCGATTCAATCAGCTGATATGAAGAGTTTCGTTTCAAGAATATGTAGAGGTCGATTAATCGACCTCTACATATTCTTGAATAGTACATATTCTTATGTAGACGTCGATTAATCGACCTCTACGGGTTTAAATCTTCAAAAATGAAAGTTGTAAAACAAAGATTCAGGGACGAATTGATGTGGCAATAATTTGCAATGGCTAAGGTAATTAATATATAGAAAAATCTTATCCAGAGTCCAGAGCCGACACTGTCAAAACCAAAAATCTCCTTCGAACCAGCGAAATGAAGGTACTCAGAAGTATCGGTGGCAAAACCATTCGTGATAGAGTACGAAACACAGAAATCCGAAGGACGTGCGAAGTTGAAAATATTGTCAGATAGGGACGACAGAGAAGAAGGTTCTGGAACGATCACGTATCGAGAATGGCGGAACCAAGAGCCGTAAGAATGGCCAGGGACAGTATCCCCCAAGCAAGCAGACCTCCAGGACGACCTCCCAAAAGATGGAAAGACAGCTGACAGTCGACGTCGCAAGAGGCAAACAATGATGCAGGACCATAACAGGCCAACAGGCCTAAAATAAGACGTAGAAGAAGAAAAATCTTATAAGTAATATATTCTTTAACACCAAAATTCGTCTGATGAGACATATGGTTTTCTCCATAGCACTCTATGGATTGGAAATATAGAGGTTGAGAAAAATGTAAAGATGTGTATATGAAGATATATGAATGCTTTTTTTTCGTGAACAGAAATATGTGTCCCTCTTTCAGAGCCAATGTGTCCCTTCTTTTGGATCAATAGGTGACAGAAAAGCAGAGAATAAATAACATGAAAGAAGAATATACTTCATACTTCAGACATATCTCTAGATGAGAGGAAGACACTTTGTGAGAAGTTGGTAATGACTAAAAAAATTGAGGGCCGACGAGCTAAAATACGGCAAGGCAGATAGACTGTATCTTAACTCACTATGGCTTAGGATTGGAGAGAATGGAAGTAAATCATATGTTTAAGTACAAACTACCAGGGAACCACAACGGTCAGCCATGAGCACCTTGACTAAGAAGAAGGCTTTGATAGAAAGACATATTTGCTAGTAACCCACTTACAAGATACACCAACATTAGTAAGACAATAAGTTCAATTTCTGAACCAAAAATTAAAATAGATACATAACATCACGCCATCTCCTGTCAAGGCAGGTTGAGAGAACAGTGCACCAGACTTTCCTATCTCGACATACATACTTCGCCTCTTATACATCCAAACACCTTCTCTTACAACTACTATAATTTATCTGACATTTTACGTTTCCTTTTTTATATACCATACTTGTTTATATCATTCACTTGATCCAGATATACTTTCCTTGATCTATTTCTACCACACCTTCCACTCACATTAACGAGATATATTTGTTTTTCAATATTTCTTCATTGATTCGTTTTACGTGTCCAAACCATCTTAGAGTGGTCTTCTTCATCTTACTCAACTCATTAGTCTTAAGTTCATATTTATCGCTCATTATTGCATTCCTTATTTCGTTATTGTTAAGCCCATACGTTATTCTCAATGCACGCATTTCTACAGTATTTAATTAGCCCTTTTTAATTTTTCCACGTGTTCGTTTCATTCCTATTTCAACTAGTTTACAGCCTCTTCGGCAAGCATAATAAAACGAAGTCTGAAGTTTGAATATGAACGTTTTAATCCAGATAACGACTTTATCAGTATTTTTTTTTAAATGAATTACAGATAAGGAATTAAGTATACGTTAAGTTTAAGTTTTCAATGGAAGTAACTAGATTCTATATACAGCCGTATCCTGTGCGAGTTAAAAGGATTCAATTCCCTCCGAAACAGAGGCCATGTCACTATTTGTGCTTTGGGAAACGTTCAATTTTATTGGATGTTGCAATGAATTCAAATGGCATGTGTATTGGAAAACTTCCAAAAGTCAAAACATGGACCATTAAACTCAACATGTTTTTGTATGTCACATTGTTGGATTTTAAAATGTGAAAAGGATAGATAACACAAGAGTTCACTACGTAACAATGTGTCATGCACTCGCTGGTAGTCGACTCCAGGAAAACCTCCAAAAAGATGGATGAATTGCTGAGAGTTTACATCTTAATAGATGCAGTTCTAATATATTGTAATATTAACAGATAACAGGTCTAACCTAATACAGTTCTTATATAATAGTTACAGATTATAGGTCTAACCTAAGAAAAAGAGGAAAAAATAAAAAAAACTATCCCCTTAGTTATAAAAATAATAAGGGTTTAGTTTATTCACAAATAAATTTACATTCATTAATTCTCAGATATTTTTGTATCATTTTACGAATTTGACATTAAATTGTTGTATTTTTTATTCAAAATATACAACATACAGTTCAAAGTAAAGCAATACTAAAATAAAATAAAATACATTTAATAAATTTCCTATTTAAAGAAATAGGTTCGTTCTGTAACCAAGTATATGCTTCCACAGTGTCTTAATCAAGTATATGCTTCCACAGTTTCTTAATCAAGTGTATGTTTCCACAGCGTCCTAACCAAGTATATGTTTCCACAGTGTCTTAATCAAGTATATGCTTCCACAGTGTCTTAATAAAGTGTATGCTTCCACAGTGTATTAATTAAAGTATATAATTATAATTAATAATGAACCAGGTTTGTTCTGTAACCAATTATATGTTGATACAGTGTCTTAATCAAAATAAATCATTATAATTAATAATTCCTGTTTAAAATTAGACTGCTTATTTTATTTAAAGGTTTTTAATCTTAATATATGATTTCTTAGAAATAAATAACACCTACATACTACTTATAACTAGATAACAATTCTTACACTTATTATTTAGCAAAAACCAGTCCACTCGTTCAGGCTACTTGTATTCCATCACATTCACTCAGACCTTGGTCGTCCTATTTAAAGGTATTTCTTCCAATTGACCAGTTTTTATCTCAAAATATCACTCCTTGTCGTAAGATCATAATGCTTAAGTAAAATGAAGAAAATTCATATTGAGGGAATTAGTTCCGAAGAAAAATGAGAATTATGGATGTGAGCTTTTTTTTTGTTTATTCACCTGGCGAGTTTATTGCCATGTGGCAATCTCTTCCAACTAACCAGAAAGATGTTTTAATAGGCCCTAAATGAAAACTAGACTGGAATTCCATTTTAAAAAAATCTGGATTCCAACGGGGATCGAACCTGCAGCCTCCGGATCGGTAGACAAGCGTCTTACCACCAGGCCACAGAGGTCGTCGTAGCTTTGTTCATGGTTAGAAAGACGTGGAAATAGGTCCTCTCTGCCTTAAAAAAAGGACACGGTGTCATGGTATATGTGTACCAATTCAATAAAATTAACACTATTACTTTCATAATTTTTTCTTTCATCAACGTTTTTGAGATGAAATTTAATAACACTGATTATTGGGGAATTTCATACTAACGGATAGACTGGTGTACTCCACTAGGCTACAATTATCATAACATAGCACTTTCACTGTATACAGTGCAATCTGGCCTTCTTATTATAATTTTGCAATCTCTTTCAATCAACCAATGAGTTAAAAAAAGGTTTTCAAAGGAAACCAAATTGAAATCTTTTTTTATTAAACAAAATTTTGAATCGGAACAGGAATCGAGCACGCAACCCCCGGGCTGGAAGATAGGTGTTTTTCAAATAGGCCACGGAAGTCATCATAAAAAGATATGAAGAAAACGATTAAGTTAGTATGATTAAAATCACTTTGGTTTAACCAAACCATTGCCAAACTGCAGGATATAATAGGACATAAACAACATCAGCGTAACCTAGTAATGCAGTGAACGAAATTCCTTATCTATCACATGTTCCTTCGTTATTACAATATTATTTTGCTTTGAAATTAATTTTTAAATATCTCTGAAAAAAAAAACAGTGTGTATAAATTTTTTATTTAATTTGTATAAAAATCGAAACACAGAAATATAATTATTTGAAATAATTAACATTGAAGAGGCTTTTGATTTTTGGTTCAACTTATACGTATGCGAACAAATTTTATTCGTAATGGATAACCATAAGATTGACAAAAAAGATTTTATCAGTAATGGATATCCATAAGATTGACAAAAAAGATTTTATCAGTAATGGATATCTATTAGATTGACAAAAAAGATTTTATCAGTAATGGATATCCATAAGATTGATAAAAAAGATTTTATCTGTAATGGATATCCATAAGATTGACAAAAAAGATTTTATCAGTAATGGATATCCATAAGATTGACAAAAAAGATTTTATAAGTAATGGATATCCATAAGGTTGACAAAAAAGATTTTTGTCAGTAATGGATATCCATAAGATTGACAAAAAAGATTTTATCAGTAATGGATATCTATAAGATTGACAAAAAAGATTTTATCAGTAATGGATATCCATAAGATTGACAAAAAAGATTTTATCAGTAATGGATATCCATAAGATAGACAAAAAAGATTTTTGTCAGTAATGGATATCCATAAGATTGACAAAAAAGAATTTATCAGATTACACTATCTTAAGAAAAAAAATATTTATAGAACTAATTACAAACGTCATATTATATATATATATATAGATGACTGTCATAGATACTCGATCATGGGGACTAAATAGTATTTCGTATCGCACTACGTGCAAGATATTACTGGACTCCCTAACGGCTACCCCTCGAACTGCGGAGACAAGAAACTAGGGGAGAATTGTCAGGAATGTCAACACTTGTACGCTACCTGAAGATAAGGTTACACAGTAATGAACAGAGCAACTGCAGAAGAATTATTCTCTAAGCCTGAACACGACACCAGCTCAACTCAACTAATTTGCGAATTCACCCCCTGTACTCACACAGTGTTAATTTAAACGGATTGCAGGCATTGCTTTATATACTCGTTTAAATTAGTAAAATATGATACGCGTAAATTTTACCTCCGAAAATAATTTTCAGTGTGGGTTTAATATTTTAATGTGATATTTCCTATTTAATAAATTTAATATTTATTGCTTTTTCAACGTACCGCGCTAATTTATAATGTTCAACACTATATTTAAATTTATGTGCCCATGTACCAAATATTATGATGTTTTATGAATTTCAGTTTTATGGGTGAACAACAACATACGCAAGTTACTTCTTCATTTACTGCTTAATTCATACATACTAATACGCCATCACATTCTTTTTGGGGAAAGCATAGAAAACAAATTAGTGGAATAGAGCCAACCCAGCCTATCCAACAAAACCAAAAATGAGTTAGTGTTAAAATTTGAGTCACATAACGTTCCTTTATAAGCCAGAAGTGCCTTTACTTCAAAATTCTAAATGTTAGGTACTACTGCTGCCATCTATAATTTTTTTTGGCAAAGCGATTTTTATGGTACACTTTTATACCAAATTTGCCTATCAAACAAAAAAAACTTTAATCATCAAAAATCTTTTCATAATATTTGATTCATTTTTTTAATTTTTATTGTAGTTGTTTTAGAATGTATCTGTTCAATGAATAAAAAACATTAATTATACAACATTTGATTTATAATAACCCATAGACTTTGAACTTCATTATCTCATTTCAACATATTCGTTGTGTAGGCTGGTTTGGCACTTTGCCACTCAAATGTCTTTACCCAAAATAGTGGTGGTGTAATACTTTATATTGCATACAGTCGTTGCTGAACGTCGTTGTTGAGGACCCCCTCGCCACTCCAACGTCAATCTGGGGCTGCTCTTCCACGTCGATCATGTGATATTCTGTGAGAAAACAGCCCGATCTTAGATGCGCACTTCCTCCCGCAGATGTCATAGACATGTAGATCATTATGATGCTAGCAATACTGACGCATGTTCGCAGCACGCCAACTGTGTCTCACACGTCTAGCCGTTGAGATGCAATCAGCCCGAAAACAGATGATTCTCCATCCTCTACGGTCTTGAAACACCTGATTCTAGTCTTCGACTCTCGCAGTCTGTTCTTATAACGCTTTCTCTGCCCATCAACCCTTCGCTTGCCCACTACTTCCCCTTACAAGATGCGTTTTGAGAGCCTATGATCGCCCATGCGTATCACATCTCCGGTCTATTGTAATTTCCAAGTGTTATTACAAGTGTTATTGCGTCTTCACGTGTATTCCAAACACACGTAATGACGAACCGTGAGTCACGTGCTTACTCCAGCAGTTCTAAATCAAAGACTCGATTAACACTTGGGCAGAGTCTTAAAATCTTGGCAAATTGAAGAATTGAAGTTTTGACCCGATACATTTTTTTGCCCATATTTCAACAGTCCGCAACTAATTCAGCTTATAGTGCTTTACATTCCTTGTAGCTTTACCAGGCGATATTTTTTTAAACAATATTTGTGTCACAAAACTTAAAGATTCCGTAATCAGTTAGAGAATTGTATGGACTTTGATTTCTAACAAAATAATAACGTAAATAAATTGTTCTTGCTGGGATATATTGAATAAATTGTTCTTGCTGGGATATGTTGAATAAATTGTTCTTGCTGGGATATGTTGAATAAATTATGAGCGTGATTTTTATAGTGATGGAATCGTCTATTTTAAGATTAAATTTTTTTCTGTGATATAAACACTGTCTTAATCTCAATATTGATTTTTGTTTACTTTTTAAAAAAATCATTTGATAGTGTAAGTAAATAAATAAATAAAAATGAATGTATCTGAATCAAAATATGTTAATATGTCAAACGTTATATGTTAATATGTCAAAATATGTTATCAAAATATATTAATATGTCAACCTTAATATGTCTAAGAGTTACGATGCGAATAAATGATGAACGTCTAGGAATAGTAAAATTATTTTTATTTTAACTTTTTTAGAAATAGAAACAACAATCAAAAGTTTTTCAAAAACATAAAAAAATAAAGAAATATAATATCTCAGGACAATGGTAAAAATCACCTCAATAATAAACATTTTATACCTCGAGTAAAACAGTTACAAGGCACGGCAAGTATACGGCCTCAAAGTGTAAAATATTAATAAAGAACACGCGGTTGAGTGTAAAATAAGGCATTTACCCTCGAAGACAAAGCTTTGACATTTTGGAGATGACGTGAGAATGGTCCACATCAGCCGGAACGTCTTCCACCCTCGGAGCACTTTACTCGGGTTGTTTCTCAGTGTTATTATGATGCTCATGCTTTTCAGTGGACCCGTGGAGATCCTCGAGTAAACCTTGTTTATTTTATGGTTATTTCGATGGCTGTGATGTTTTGCATTAGAGTTAAATGTTTTTAGTTTTAAACTTAGGTACATCGTCTGGATACGTATTGGGATTTGGAAGTGTTTTTAGGATGCATGAATAGTTGGAATGAATATTTTTAATAATATTTAGTTCAAATTCACAAGGAACAAAAAACCGTAACTGCGTGATTTCAAGTGAGATGAATTTTTAATGAGTTTTACTTTTGATTCTCTTATAAAACTTCAAATAACTAAACTACATTTTTTTTATTAATTATAATTTTTGTAAGTTAACAGTTTTAATATCATGGGATTAACTGATGTTCACGAGAGAAAGGTGGCGTCAGTTTGCTTTGCCATCCATGAAATTTGTACTACTAAACTAATGCCTTCATTCTCAAAGAACTGAGAGTCACCGATAGATTATCGACAAAATGTCTACGACGAGTTCTACAATTCGTACTACTAAACTAATGCCTTCATTCTCAAAGAACTGAGAGTCACCGATAGATTATCGACAAAATGTCTACGACGAGTCCTACAATTCGTACTACTAAACTAATGCCTTCATTCTCAAAGAACTGAGAGTCGCCGATAGATTATCGACAAAATGTCTACGACGAGTCCTACAATTCGTACTACTAAACTAATGCCTTTATTCTCAAAGAACTGAGAGTCACCGATAGATTATCGACAAAATGTCTACGACGAGTTCTACAATTCGTACTACTAAACTAATGCCTTCATTCTCAAATAACTGAGAGTCACCGATAGATTATCGACAAAATGTCTACGACGAGTCCTACAATTCGTCCTTCTAAACTAATGCCTTCATTCTCAAAGAACTGAGAGTCGCCGATAGATAATCGACAAAATGTCTACGACGAGTCCTACAATTCGTACTTCTAAACTAATGCCTTCATTCTCAAAGAACTGAGAGTCGCCGATAGATTATCGACAAAATGTCTACGACGAGTCCTACAATTCGTACTACTAAACTAATGCCTTCATTCTCAAAGAACTGAGATTCGCCGATGGATTATCGACAAAATGTCTACGACGAGTCCTACAATTCGTACTACTAAAATAATGCCTTCATTCTCAAAGAACTGAGAGTCGCCGATAGATTATCGACAAAATGTCTACGACGAGTGGTTGACTTATGGTCACTGGAAACGTGGAAGGATGACACACAAGAGGAGAGCCCTAACGCGTTGAACTGGCAAAGTGAGAGACGCAACAGGAATTCGAGATTACAATTGATTTTCAACTGCGGAGCGCAGGTATGGATGGAGATGAGTCGTCAAAGGCTATCGTTGGAGTAACGTTCCTCAGACATGAAATACACGACAGGATATATTTTCCAAGACGCATGGTCATTTTCAATGTGGAGGATCATATGGGAAGAGGTAGGTCACCTATGTGCTGGAATAACCAGAGGTGCATGGTCACGCGGTAACGCATTGAACCTCCGTGCGGAAGGTTTTCTCAAATGACATTTTTCCGTCTAGTGTTATAAGGATATATATGACTTTGGTCATTTAAATTCTTGCAAAAAAGTGGGAAAAAGAAAAAAAAACATGTTGATGTTTCTTTTCCTCCGATCGTCTCACTTTGGTGTACCATCGAATCCAGTACAGTTGTGTGACCGGTGAGTTTGTTGGTTGCAACGTCTCACTCACTTTAAAAAAACTCCACGTCTCAGCTTATCTGTCCAATATAATTGACGTTAAAATGGCGAAGGGATTCTCGACTACGAGACTTAGCAACGATCAAACGATGCGATCGGTGTGACCAGATGAAGAACGCTTCGAATCTGGTTTTGCCACGTGTTCTTCAGGCAGCCAAACAGTACTAAATAAGACTGTAAAACTTACACGTTTTTGTATGTTGTTTATAGTTAAGGCATTAACGTTGCGGAGGTTTAAGGACATTGTAATTTATTTTTATCAAACACCTATTAATGGAGCAAAGTCCTATTTATAAAAAACATATATGAAATAACCAAAAATATTCCAAGTCACATAAAGCCAGCTTTTTACACTAATTTTAACCTCCGGAAACTCTTATTTGATGGGAAAGGCAAAAATGGAATACTTAGCAACAGTGGTGTGTATAAACATTTATGTGCTGACTGTAATTTCTATATAGAAAAGACAGGAAGATCTTTTGAAAACAGATTTCGTGAACACAAATCCGCCTTAACAAATCCTCTAATTTATTCTGAAATGGCTAATCATTGTCACCGTGAGAATCATACTTTTTCTATCGATGATGCCAAATTCTTACATATTAGCGGCAACGGAAATAAATTGGACAGATAAGAGGCCCTAGAAATTTCTTAGTCAGTACACCGATCGGAACATCTGTTGAATAGTTATTTCCCAAAAATCTCCCCGCTCTTGGCCGAAATTATCCCTAGCCTTCCTCACTCCCCAGCCTCCAGCCGTTGAAGTGTCTATATCGGTACCAGTTCGAACAGCATTTAGTATTGTTTGCGCTCCCTTGAAGATGAGGTGAAAGCCTTGAAACCGGTAGGGTTATACCGTCACAAAAAAGTGGAATAAACAGTGTTTGTTAAAAATAAATTACAATGTCTTTAAACCTCCACAACGTTAATGCCTTAACTATAAACAACATACTAAAAAGAAGACTGTAAAATTTACAGAATTTTTAGTGTTAGTTACGTTCCTCAACATTGAGGTCAATACATATAAAAAAATAATAAGCTAATCTATTCGACAAAATCCATTTGGCTCCTGTACCGATTACAATTAGATTTTTTTTAGACATATTTAGATCATCTTCATCTGACGATGTCATTGAAACCGAAATGAACTCAAATAAAACAGTGGTGACTACAAAAAATTTATTGATTCATTAAAAAATTGTAAATATGACACCACAAAGTGAAACAAACGCCTTAATACTATACAAACGTTCATTAATGAATTCAGTTTTACAGTTCAGTGGTTTCTGATAAAGGTACTGTAACAGAATTTTGGTATATAATAATTGAATATGATATTGATAAAATACAGGCACATTAAAATATTAGGGAGGTAGCAGTAGGTAATATAAGGCACGCTGTTGTTCCTAGAAGGGTTGTCGGAGGCCTAAATCATTTATGTTTCTAAGCAGATTCTTCAACATGAATTCCTAACTAATTTTCACTCGAAACTTGTTTATGGCTATCTCGTTGGTTGGAAGAGATCGACACTTTGCAATAAGATTTCCAAGTTGTACGTAAATTAAAATACAATAAAATAAGCGGCTGAAAAGTAAATATGCCTAAATATAACAAAGAAGGTTCCCCGTTTTTCTAACAGGAGTGTGAAAACTTATTTCAGCCAATACACATATATCGGGCCTATCAATGGTATTGTCAATTTCATTAATATTTTTAATTTATACAAAAAGGTTTCTTTTGTTATATCTTTGAAAATAAAAATGAAAATACAATAACATACTTTTAAATTAATTTTAACACACTGTCACGAAATTAAGGATATTTTTTTTATTAAGACTTTAATCCAAAAATATATTTGTATGCAAGGTACAAATATAAAGAATTTGAATGAACAAAAACAGAGAAAAATGTGTCTTTGCTTTCAACTAATTGCTCTTAATTAATGCCACACGTGTTACAACCCCTTGTCCGAAGGCTTTCATTAGGTAGATAAGTAATATAAAAAACTAACTAGCTAGCAAATAAGGTTATCTTTTCATTCCGATGTGAATTTACACAAAATAATGTATTATTTTTAAGTACTAGCAACATTAATGAATATTGTTAAGCATCGTCAATGAATATTATAATTTTTGTAATTTATTTTTATCAAACACTGTTTATTCCACTTTTTTGTGACGGTATAACCCTACCGGTTTCAAGGCTTTCCCCTCATCTTCAGGGGAACACAAACAAGACTTGTTTGTGCTCTCCTGAAGATGAGGTGAAATCCTTGAAACCGGTAGGGTTATACCGTCACAAAAAGTGTAATAAATAGTGTTTGGTAAAAATAAATTACATTGTTCTTAAACCTCCACAACGTTAATCCAATAACTATAAACAGAATATTATAATATTACAATATTTAGCACCATTAATGAATATATATTAGTATTTAGTTCGATTAATGAATATCTTAAATTCGAACAACACCTTTTGTCACCCTTGTTAATTAAATCAATACATTACAGATTTTTTAAATGTCATGTTTTATTGCGTATACTATACAAGCTATTTTCGAGCAGTAATCTTCGAAAGAAAAAAATTAAGACTTGTTCTTAGAGACAATTTTAAAAGTTGTAAATTTTAACTACATATTAAACGATTTATTTTTGTATGTTGTTTATAGTTAAGGCATTAACGTTGTGGAGGTTTAAAGACATTGTAATTTATTTTTATCAAACACTGTTTATTCCACTTTTTTGTAACGGTATAACCCTACCGGTTTCAAGGCTTTCCCCTCATCTTCAGGGGAGCACAAACAATACTAAATTATGTTCGAACTGGTACCGATATACACGCTTCAATGGATGAAGGCTGAGGGGTAAGGGAGGCATGGGACAATTTCGGCCAAGAGCGGAGAGGTTTTTGGGATATAACTGTTCACCAGATGTTCGGATCGATGTATTGACTTAGAAATTTCTAGGGCATCTAATCTGTCCAATTTATTTCCGTTACTACTGATATGTAAGAATTTGGCATCATCGATAGAAAAAGTATGGTTTTCACGGCGACAGTGATTAGCCATTTCAGAATTAATTAGAGGATTTGTTAAGGCGGATTTGTGTTCACGAAATCTGTTTTCAAAAGATCTTCCTGTCTTTTCTATATAGAAATTACAGTCAGCACATAAATGTTTATACACACCACTGTTGCTAAGTATTCCATTTTTGCCTTTCCCATTAAATAAGAGTTTCCGGAGATTAAAATTAGTGTAAAAAGCTGGCATTATGTGACTTGGAATATTTTTGGTTATTTCGTATGATATGTTTTTTATAATTAGGACTTTGTTCCATTTATAGGTATGCTTATAGGTGTCGTTAAATATATAATCTTTCATAAGTTTCTTTTTTGTTTTGTTTTTTTTTAAAGTGAATCAATGAGGCTTATTTTTATTTTGAAAGTATTTTTTTTTAAATAAATAAACTAACACACGAGGATAAGAAATAAAATTCTAAAAGTATAGTCGAATTTAAAAAATCCTGGCAACTTTTACAAGGGACAGTTTTTTCCACCGAGTAAACAGTACAAATCGAGAATATAATTCAGTGAAAGAAGTGGGAAAACCGAAAACAAATAACAATTACTGTTAGATTTAATTGGATCTTGTACGATTCGGCTATGTGGCACGTTTGAGCGAACCGGCCATCTGTTACAAGTTTCTACTGGGCTGGTCCAGTATGTAAGCATTCGGTTTGGAAGTTTACAGCCAGTGCCGGGCTTATGGCTGGCTTACGGGAAATCGGAATCTTTAAAGAATAATACATACATGGACAGAGCCATATTGCCACAAGGATGATCAATATAAACAGTTTAGCGTTTATATATTTTTTTATTTAAATACAAATCTTGTTATATTCCTATACGCAACAGCTAGCAGTAAAAAACTAAATTATAATGATATTTTTATACATACATATATATTTCAAGCCATAACCCTCGGGAGGGGGGGGGGGGGGTAGATAGAGAGAACAGATCTCCAAACAGTCCCAAGCACATAATTTTCGTCTCTCCCTCATTCCTAAATCTCGTCATCCATAATCTTCTATTATTAAAACTACGAAATTTACCTTCTTTCAAAATCTAGTAAATTTTATCTAGCCACGTTTCCCTCCCTCTATCTCTTCCATGTAAACCTTGCAGTTCTGATTTATTTATTTCCTTAGTTATTCTTTCATCACCCATTCTTTTCTTATATCTTAACCATCTTAAAGCTCCTTTGATAGATTCAAAAAATGTATTGCTATTAAAAATCGAAGGATTGTATTGTTCGCTGTAAACAGTAAAATCTGATTAGCTATTTGTCGCGTGGTAATCTCTTCCAACCAGGCATAAAGATGTTAACACTTCCCTTACTGTGCTAAAAAATTACGCCAGTAACGGTGTTGGACACTGAGGGTACAGTAAACATGTATGTTTTAAATTAAAATTATGCAAAATTTATTAGTTTTTTTTTGTAATTAGCTATAAACATCATTGTATTATGTAATAAAATGTCGAATAATATAAAATAAGTGTAAGAAATGATAAAATAAAGAGTTGAAACAGAGAGGTGACATTTCTATAGGAATATAATTTTCCCACTGCGTCGTTCAGTCTGCGCAACTTTCAGAATGCGCATGACTGAAAAGAGGTATCCAACCTTTTAAAAAAAATCATAAAATTATACAATAAAATATAGCGTGTATTTTTTGACAATAAAAATATAATTCGAATTAAGACAATAATTAACATATTAACGAAATATAAAATGAATATATAAATTCAAAAATTATAATATAAAAACAAACACGAAATTCAAATCAATAAAATATGCCATTTGGAAAATATAAACACTTTGAAAATAATGAAAATTTGAAAATAGGACAAACATATCATAAAATCAAAATTTAATCCTGTGGAGAAAGTCTATAGCAATTGGGGCACGAAATAACTTTTGTTTCTATTCTATGTACTAAACGCACAGGTGTTTGATAAAACTGATAACCAATCCCTGGAACGAATGTACTCGTAAAATATTAACTGTCAAAAAAGAATGAGTAATACGGAGTGTTTTGACATTTCGTCAATTCTCGATTTATTATCATTCATTTCTGTTGATATTTATTAATGATTTTATTTCGTAATGACATCATTCAAATCATAGTGGTTTCAAATCATAGAGGAATACATAAAGTATGAAGACCCTGCAAGCAGTATATTTCGAGAAATTAAATTAAATATACATCTTGGTCACTCTTGTCCGTTCACAGATCGGCAAGGGTTAAAGAAGCTTTGAGAGAAAATCAGGCTAGAATACTTATTTAAAACAATCTGGGTTCCAACGGGAAATAAACCCGTAACTCTCGGGCTGGGGGACAAACGTCGTACCATGTAGACCACAGGGGAAATCTTCAATTCTGAAATATAAAATAAATTTGAAAATAAAAATAATGTAATACTTATAAGATTTTATAAATACATACACACACATACTATCACGCTATTTTATTGTCAGGGCTGGCAGAGAAAACAGAGCGCCAGACTTTTCTATCTCGACACACATCCTTTGCCTCTTCTACACCCATACACTTTCTCATACAACTTCTACAAAATATCTGACTTTCTACGTTTCCATTTTTTCAGAATACCATTCACTTCCATCCATATTCCCTTGGTCTTCCTCTCACATGCCTTCATCCATTCTTCAAGCTCAAACCATCTCAACGTGCTTTTATTCGTCTTAATACATCACCCTTAATTTGACATTCATCCCTTATCACTTCATTTCGTATTGTGTCATATATTGCCAATATATATGATATAAATTAAATTATTAAAAATACGAGAGCGGTCCGATAAGTATTTAGCCTCACCGCCTGATGGCACCACTATTGTAAGAGAATTTTTTATCGCATAGTACATTCTTTTTGACAGCTACTGTCAAAATTTCAGCCGAGTCGTTTTATTTTGACCGCGTGTGGAAGCGAGCGTGTCCGCGGATTTGAGAAAAATGGAAAAAGAGCAATATCGGTCGGTGATTCGATTCTTATTTTTGAAAGGGAAATCGCGCAGCGGTGGTGCAAAAAGATAACCTGATGCAGAGGCACGGCCTGGGGGACGTAGTCCGGGACAGAAGAGCATACAACCTGAGGACGAGGAGAGCTGACCCCAACAGTCTTCGCAGACAGTGAGTTGGGATGGAGCCAGGGAGAAGAAGAAGAAGAATTGATCAATAAAATATGGCCTATATGTAACGTTTTAACGCAATTATAACTATTGTATTGGTAATGTTTTAAAATAAAAAACCAAAATCCAGGAAAATATGTGGCACAGTCCTTTAACATTTTCTTATTTTTGATTGTTTGTTTTTGGCATCAAAAATAGATTTTCAGAAAAGATAATTATTTTCAATAATATTGGCTACATCAATGTTGCTCTGACTTTTAACGTATTAGTATTGAATAGTTTTTGTTCTGTTAAAGCAAAGTACTATTGGGTTAGCACATGAGCAGAATACTTCTTAACGAATTCCTTACAATACCGACGATATTACTATGTCATACGTTAATCTAGAAGCTTTTGTAAGGGACAATAATATGACACCAGATTTCCATTGAAAGACTTATTTCACAATGAAAATTAAAAAGTGTACTCAAATTTTTCTAAGCCTGAAATTACATCGTTATTTTTATTTTTATAGTTTTTAATAAGCTTTGAATAAATAAACATCATTTCAGATATTGTGTTTGTTTTATCAAACACTGTTTATTCCACTTTTTGTAACGGTATAACACTACCGGTTTCAAGGATTTCACCTCATCTTCAGGGGAGCACAAACAATACTGAATTATGTTCGAACTTGTACCGATATACACGCTTTTAACGGCTGGAGACATTTGGGTTGGGTAATGAGGGCTGAGGGAGGCATGGGACAATCTCGGCCAGCAGCGGAGAGATTTTTGGGATATATGTATTTACCAGATGTTCGTCTAGATTACAATGTCTTTAAACCTCCACAACGTTAATGCCTTTACTATAAACAATATATCATTCCAGACTTTTACTTGAGATGCTGACATAACCAATGGGATCTCCACGGCCTAGTTATTAAGATGCTCGTCTCCCAGCCCGGGGGTGTGCAAGTTCGATTCCCGTTGTATCCAAATTTTTTTAAAAAGGATTCTAGTCCGGTTTTTATTTAACTTTTCTCTTTAACGTCCTTCTGATAGGTTGAAAATGATTGCTACGTGGTAATAAGAGTACAACGAAATATTATAAGTATATAACGAAAGTGTAATAGTTATAGAAATCTCAGTTCACCATCGCACGTTTATGGCAATACATGAAGAGAAAAGTATTTTTACCAGATGAACTCTTTTGCCAGACTGAAAGTCTTTTTTAATGGTTTTTTTCCCGTATACTACCAGGAATGGAACCCGAAGTCTCCTGGTAGATATTAAGTATATCACTAACTTAGCTATAGAGCTCGTCAAGAGATCGAAGTAAGATTGGAGATGGTACAGAATTATTTTCTTTTAAAGACGGGATATCCTCTGCAACAAAGATTTCAATCTCGAATTACGCATGCAAATTTTTCGTTCTTACATATTCTCCGTATTTTTTAATGGTGTCGAAGCATGGACATTTACTCAAGCTAAAAAAAAAGTGGAAGCATTTGAAATAAAATGCTATCGAAGAATGCTCATTGGTTCACGAAATTCTAAATGATATCTTGAAACGGATGTTTCAAGATGTAAAATTATTTTTCAACTTTTCAAAGTAGGAAAGAATAATTTGAACGTATAATGCAAGATTTTTTTAGAACCTTTAATTTTTATTGTATTCAGTATACAGCCTGGCACTTCATATCCTTTAAAACCATGACTGAATCGAATTGATAATACTGAAGTACTAGTCTAGCGTCAAAATTCTTATAAAATAATTAACATATTTTTTCATGAACAAGGGTGAATGATGTAAACTTTGTCGGGGGAAGCTAACGTAGCTTGTATTCTGGTTAATTACATAAAGCTCTGAACCCTGTAATTAATTATATATTTAAACATTTTCATAGCGAGAATAAATGAGAAACAATAAAGCCTTCAGAATAAACGAAGCTTGATTTCATATTTATGAAGTGACTGACATCATTTCATAATACTCATTAACCTTTTTCAAACATTTTTTCTTTTCAACTTGTTTAAATATTAAAACGCTTAAAATCGGACTTGTGTTTTCTAGAAAAAATATGATTTTTTGTCGTTTTCGAGAAAACAATATTAAATGTAATTTTATTAATCTACAAAAAAATTTATTTAGATTTTAAATCAGATTCCACTTAATAGATATTAAAAAGAAAAAAACGTTTTTTTTTTTGGGTTTTTACTTTTTAAAATTTTAAATAGTCTAATTTTGTAGATTAATAATATTTAATTAATACGTATTTTGTATTAAAATATCATAATTTCAAATTACTTTTTACATATATTATATTGAGAATAATTCTTAATTATTAACTTGGTAATTCCATTAATTATATTAATCCGTGCGACACATGTTTCGATCTCCTAACTCAAAACTCTTCAAGCGGAATGGTCTCGGTTAGTTATGAAAGCAATGCTAACGCCTAAACGGTATCACATTGCATCGGTAATATACGAGTATAATACATGGACTATTGATATAAAGGATTTTTATAAGACGGTTGAAACCTTTTTTCATTCTTTGATAATCCTTATTTTTTTTATTTTTGCTTATATCTTTACGTATCTCTAATATGACTAAATTAATTGTTTTACATAACTTTTTAAGATATATGTAAAATGTCTATACGAGTATAATATGGTTTGAAACTTCTAAAAAAAATGTTGTTAGACAGACAAGTCTTGAGGCTTTCACCTCATCATCAGGGAGTCTTGTTTTTGATCCCCTGATGATGAGATGAAAGCCTTGAAACCGGTAGGGGTATACTGTTACAAAAAGTGAAATAAACAGTGTTTGATAAAACTAATTACAATAAATAAGGTTTGTTAAGATAAAAATGTGTATACGAGTATATGATAGGCATAGCTTTGGAAAATATTTGTATCATATATTACATTGTTATAATAAAAATAAATAAAAATAAACTCTTGTTTAAATATTCTAGTGTCTGTATTACTGTGTCAGTGCCGCAGGAATAAATGTTATTACTGAAATAACCATGTTAATTATTATTTAATACTCAAGTATGGAGTTCCAAAAAATTATAGCTGAAACCTTTGATAAAGAAGGCAATAGTTTTTATTTAATCAACAATTGATTCTCTACAAAGGCATATGATATGAGGTCAATAAATTCGCAGAATGAAGTGGTCAAGGGAGGCGGCGATAGTGCGCATGCATATGTTCCGATAGTATGACTAATTATTAGAATATTCAATAAGTTTTTTGTCTGATTTTGACAGTATTGTTTAAGATATCGCCGGAAGAGCATGTTAAACGTTAATAACATCCCAAGTATTAAAAAAAATTTGTATCGCGCCGTCATTAAGTTTATCATGAAACAAGGAAAAACACCTCAAATTATTTTGGAAGAGATGTTAGTGGTGTACGGAGAATGTTGCCCAAGAAAAATGATGGTGTATAAGTGGCATAGTCTTTTCAAGCAAGGGAGATAACCGATAGAAGAAGACTGCCGACTAGGATGACCTGTTGAGAAAAATTACATAAGCTTGTGCTGGAAGATGCCCACCTAAACAAACAGCAGATTGCAAAGATAGTTGGACTATCATCTACAACTATTTTCAATATTCTCCATGCATCTAAGGATATCAAAATTCCGTGCTAGGTGGGTACCTAGAATGCTTACGCCACTTCAAAAACCACAACGCGTCGAATATTTACGACAGTTTTTGGACCTCTGCAGAAACAAAAAAGATGAAGTTTTGAGCCCAATTATCACTAGAGAGGAACTTTGAGTTTATCATTATGAGCCTGAGTCGAAGCAGGAGCTCATGTCATGGCATAAAAAGGGCACACAGCCCCCTAAGAAGTTCAATGTGTCGCAATCGGTTGTAAAAATTATGGGTACATTTTTTAGGAATATGGAAGACGTTCTGCTGATAGATTACAAAGATAAAGGCATCACATGATATGTTTTTGAATTTGCTTTGAGAAACAAGTCAACGATGATGCGAGTATTTTATTAGTTGATAGCTTGTACCAAAGTTTTATGGAATAGACGTCATAGAAGTCATGGAATAGACGTCACAGAGTGACACTGGCATATATTATTTTACAGAATACTTCAAAAGTGTCCTATATACGTAAAATTTTAGGAATTACTAAAAATATATAAATCTCTGTATTATTTATAGTTAAGGTATTAATAATGTAGAGGTTTAACCACTTAACAGTCGGATTTTTGACAAGCGACGTAACACAATGACGAACCGTGAACGAATAAATTCTATACGAAAATATATTCCGTTCGGATAAAACAAGTTGAAACAAGATCTGCCCAAACGACGCTCGGGAGAAACACTCCCAACAAGTCGAAACAAGATCTGCTCGAACGAGGCTCGGGTTCGTCAGTATAAAAAGAAACTTCGTGTCCGAGTTACGCTCGGGCAAAACTGTAAAGTGGTTAAAGGTTGTTAAGTCACACGCTGTTTATTCCACTTTATATTAAGTGTTTAACTAAAAAAATACATAAATATGTATTTTATTCATTACAATGAGAATAAAAATTAACGATCCTGTTAATACGCTAGAACCCAAATCCGATTAGTAAAAAAGTTTAAATCGTTTGGCTTTCATATTCCTCGAATTTTATTGGATGAATTGACATTTACACAATCAAAAAGGACTTAAGAAAGCTTCTAACATTTTTTCACACTCAATTGTCAAACAATGCCTTAAGCTCTGTCCGCATGTGTTGCTATATTTCGATGAGACTAAAAGCTCGTTCATAGGAAGAAAAATTATTTATTTTCTATAAAATACAGTGCCACAAATATTTCTATAAAAATCTTTACATTATTCGGAATATGGAAAGCGATCCGATTCAACATTTGAGTTTGTCACTGCTTGTTTGGAAATTAACAGAGCGTATCAAATGTTGAGATAATATTTAGTTTTTCTCAAATACCTAATTTGTAAAGCAACTGTATTCCAATTTAAGGGTAACGGATTCGATTCTCATTGGAGACTTATATATTTTATTTATTTTACATTTTCTTGCCAATAAGTCTAGAGTATTTATTATTTTAAATCAATTTCTTCCAATCAACCACCTATTGTTTCTTAAGTATTATTGGTTTTCATAGCCGAGTGTTTTACGGAATATATGAAAATATTTTAGAAAAAAATAAAATAGGATATTATAAAAAGGATTTCATCGAAATTGGGGATGAAAAAGATAAAAGAATGAGAATCGTACAAAAAATAAAGTTTTCGAGTATTTTAAGGTAGTAATGATACGTTTATATATATATCGATAAGAATGAAGTACGTCAGATTGAGCCAGAAATATTGTTTCAAAGTCGAACCGAATGAACCACAAAAAATGTATATAAAATATATTTTAACACTTGCCACCCTATGATGGATAGTGAGTGACCAGGACTTACACATTAAAATACTTTTATAGCTAATTACAAAAAAATGACCTAGCAGATTTGGTACAATTTTAATATAAAACATACAATTTTCACCGGATGCTGAACGTCATGTTTATATATAATGTCATATCTGGTTTTCACTTACATATATCTCTTCAGCACATTTCTGATAGATTGGAATATATTGCCACATAATAATAAGTCCGCCAGGTTGTATTTTATACAATGAAAGTAAAATACAATAGAGTGCTGCACTGTGTGATTTTACTTATCACTACCTTACTTATCAATATGTTTATGTAGTGAAAATAATAAACAAATCGATTCCCGGGAAAACTTTGTTAGAGGTAAAACCGGTTTAAATTAATTTTCCGTGTTGTGTGAACGGTCTTTAAGATATTCTCAAAACACTCGAAGACGATCCAACCGGGCAGGGTAATACAAAGACTTAACTCTCTCTCGAGAGAGAGAATGTTGGAAATTAGAAGTTCAGACAATCTATTTACATCTCTGATTGCTAATGAAGATTTAATAGCTAGACCAACAGTGTGTTCATACCTAAAACAAATAAATTCACACCTATCAAATAGCATGGGTAGAAAATAATTAAAAAGTATTAAAAAAAGCATTTATTTATTTATTAAGATACTTTGAGAGTGCTATGTCGAGCCTGGGACTGAGTTTCGAGGAGTGATAATACGTATTTCTTTAAATTTGATTTCTTAAATATATACATATGCCTTAGAAGCGTGGACATTAAAGATCAGAGAAAGTTCAAGGATAGACTCTTCCGAGATGTGGTGCTAGACACAATTACTGGATGTTTCATGAACGGAACTATGAACTGATGCCTCTATTTCGATATAGCTTAATATATAAAATATGGTTTGCACTCGTCCCATTCTTCAAAGAGAAACTCAGTCGCTAGCAATGTGGAGGATCAAAGGAGAGGTAGGTCACCTATACGTTGGTGACCAAATGAAGAGTGATAAAAGCCTGCCTTTGCCACAGGCTTTTCAGACAGCAGAATGCCGAAAGGACTGAAAAAGAGTGGTCTCAGTGTAGGTCAAGAGGTTTTACTGAAAACCAGACTGGAATACTATTTTTTTTAAATCTGTACATCAGCGAGATTTGAACTCGCAACCTTCGTGTTGGGAGTTAGGCGTTTTACCATGTCTAGACCACGGAGGTCGTTACGATGGTAAGGTCACGATGAAGAAGAAGAAGACACTTTATTGTTAAATTTATTTCTAAAATAGTGAGTTTATCACTGTACTGTACTTTTCCCAACCAACAACACAAATGTTACACAGATTAAGTACCAAAGTGTTGGTTAAATGTATTCTCAAATAGTGAATTTATCACTATACTGCACTTTTTTTTTCAACAAATCAAGTGTAACGTAGATTTAGTGCCAAATTGTTGGTTGATGGGTTACAATGTTATAAAAAAATACTTAACGTATTGAAATTCAAATAAAAAACAATAAAACAAAAATAATCAAAGACGGGCGAGGAGGAACGGCAATATATGTTATATAATATATTGAAACAGAACTGGTCATTCAGAGAAAAATAAATGGCAAACGAGGCACCGGATGACAGTATATCTCTTGGCTTAAGAATTTGCAGGAATGGTATGGTTGCAGTTATATTGAGTTGTTCTGAGCTACAGTAAACAAGACGAAGATATTCATGATGATAACCAACCTTCAATTAAACACAGAATAATAATTAAAGGACAATTTAAGTCTGCTTCATAAAAATTGCTTAGAGAATCTGCTCTCTAAAAAAAACAGATGCGTGACTCTCGCGCGGTCGAGTGAAACTTTTTAGCTCCTAGGAAATGTTGATTTTATGCATTACTTTTTTACATTTGTTTACGATTTTTATAATTTTTTTTAGGATAAGGAAATGGTTATGTGGAATTTAATTCAAGAAAATCTCTCTTAATTAAATAAAAAAATATTATTTATTTTATTTATAATAATAAATAATAATAATTCTAACAAAAAATTATAATTTTAATAATAAAATAATACACTTAATTATGTTACATTAATTTTTTTTACTATTAAATATATCAATATTTTTATGTTTTTATTAATTATTACATTAATTATTTTTAAATAATTATTTAACTATTTATTTATTACATCATTAGTTTTATCATATTAATAATAATAATATTATATTATATCATTACTTAATTATTATATTATAATTAATTATAATACAATAATAATATAATTATTAATATTATAATGAGATATATTATTATAATTTTATAATAAATATAAATTATGTACTCAATAAATATTAAATAATATAAAATAAAATAATTCAATGTTAACTAAAATTAATAATTATTTAATTTATTACATAATATAAAAATAACATATAACAATAAATATAATTATTTTTATTTTTAATAATAAATAATGAAAATTTTAAAAATAAACAATAATTTTAACACTTATATTATACGCTTAGTAATATTAAAATAATATTAATTATTATTAATAATAAATAATTATTAATATTATAATAAATAATTATAATTTATTAATAAATAAAATATTTGATAATTATAAATAATAATTAAACAATAATTAAATAAGAATAATATTCTATAATACACCGTTTCACTTTTCGTGACGTTTAGGCCAATTTGCCCTACCGCGTCTATAGAAGTTTCACATTAAAAAAACAAATCACATCTGACAGGTATAGCAGCACCCGAGCAAACGGAGACTCAAAAAAGAAGAAATATATTTCACATCCATTGAAACCACATAGAATCGTCAAAAAAATCATCTTAATGAATGAAAAATTATCAAGGAAAAAACCTTCAATATTAGATTTTATTGATAAATGTAACTCAATGACACAATGTCGGAATGTTATGAAAGTTTGACACGTAACTTCTAAAGGTTGGTATGTTAGTTCATGTTCATATTTATTGGTTAAAATAATAATCAGCGGTTCTAAGGAGTTGTAACCTTCATCTTCAGGGCGATATCAAACAATATGGAGGATATCGAAAAATGTTTCTTTGTCATATTTATGAGTTTGATATAGAACAAAAATGGTCCTGTATCATATAAATAACAATGTTGTTGTTAAAATGTTATACTTTTGAAATAATTTTGACTGAATTATTTTTCTATGTCAGAGAGTCTTTTTATTTGGTTAAATAGTAATCGTTATATTTTTATTCTTCAGCTTTATATTTATTTGTAATGAATGAAATACTTGATAATTGTTTTTTTATTAAATATTATTTAGAAAATAAAATAAATGAATGTACCAAAAGCTATTATACAAAAGTCAGTAATGTTTTAAGACATCGCCCTGAGGATAAACGCTGCAACGATTACGAAACGTCGGCCATCATTTAAGGCAAAAGAACACGACAATAACTGCGTAAAGCATTTCATACTAATGCATTTATTTTCTGTGAGAGATTCTCCAACTACAAAGGGAATATTTCCTCTCCTTGATTAAATCAATGAAATTCTAAAGAACTGTTTACACTTGTTAACTTCAGACCGCGTAATACATAATTCTGCGAAGTTTCTTAATTAGGAAAACAACTCATTTAATATTCAATTTATTATTACGTAATAACATTCCATTTAAATTATAACGACCTCGGCGCAGTACTTACTAATTTTTTTTTAATTAATTCAGCTTTGTGAATTTTGATGATATTTATGTTGAATAATTTTTATTTTTATAAAATTTAGATGAATTCATGATTTTCTCCTAAAATTGTTCATGTTTTTTTAGAAAGAAATATTTTTTGATATAGAAAAAAGCACTGCGTGGTGGCTAGTCACTTTAACAGAAAGAATGTTGTAGAATATCTCAGTTGTAATTGTGGACTTGATGATGAGACTGTACAGGACAGGCAATTTTTTAACTACACATTTTTAACTTAATTCTCCGTAGAAAGAAGACACGTAACATTCATAAGACGTGATAGAGATATAGCATTTAGTAAATGAAACCTGTCACGTAAAGTACAGCTGAAAAACATATAATGTATAGCCTCATCATCAAGAACACAACTGCAGCTGGGATATTCTACAATATTCTTGCTGTTAAGGTGACTAGCCACCACGCAGTGTTTTTTCCATATCAAAAAATATTTCTTTCTAAAAAAACATGAACAATTTTAAGAGGAAATCATAAACTCGTCCAAATTTTATAAAAATTATAGTATAAATAGGCCAAAACCCATACGATGGTTGTCGTCAAAGCAAGAATACGAGAATTGCATTTTGAATACAAGAGAGCGAGAGAGCAATACTTGGATTCTCTGCTAAAAAAAATATATATATTTAGAGAAAATCATGAATTCGTCTGAATTTTATAAAAATACTAATTATTCAACTAAATGTCATTAAAATCCACAAAGCTTTAGGTTTTGAAAAGATTGAAAAAAATAAGTAAGTATAGCGCCGAGGTCGTAATAATATAAATTAAATGTTCTTACGTAATAATAAATTGAATATTTAATGAGTTGTTTTCCTAATTAAGAAGCTTCGCAGAATTGTGTATACGCGGTCTTAAGTTTACAAGTGTAAACAGCTCATTAGAATTTCATTAATTTAATCAAGGAGAGGAAACATTCCTTAAAATAACTCAAACACACTATTTCACATAAAAACATACATTTAAACCACTATTTCAGCAATAGTAGACAAAATCATCCAAAAGTGGGTCATTTCTGGCATTTAGCGTAAAATGTGATAAAACAGACATTTATTCGAAAATTTCGAAACTTGTGTTACTTTTGATAGAGGACCTCGTAGTCGAGTTCCCCTCGCCATCTCAACGTTGATGGACCTCGTAGTCGAGTTTTCCTCGCCATCCCAACGTCGCTGGGCCTCGTAGTCAAATTCCCCTCGCCATCTCAACGTTGCTGGGCCTCGTAGTCGAGTTTTTCTCGCCATCCTAACGTTGCTGGGCCTCGTAGTCGAGTTTTCCTCGCCATCCCAACGTTGCTGGGCCTCGTAGTCGAGTTTTTCTCGCCATCCCAACGTTGCTGGGCCTCGTAGTCGAGTTTTCCTCGCCATCCCAACGTTGCTGGGCCTCGTAGTCGAGTTTTCCTCGCCATCCCAACGTTTCTGGGCCTCGTAGTCGAGTTTTCCTCGCCATCCCAACGTTGCTGGGCCTCGTAGTCGAGTTTTCCTCGCCATCCCAACGTTGCTGGGCCTCGTAGTCGAGTTTTCCTCGCCATCCCAACGTTGCTGGGCCTCGTAGTCGAGTTTTCCTCGCCATCCCAACGTTGCTGGGCCTCGTAGTCGAGTTTTCCTCGCCATCCCAACGTTGCTGGGCCTCGAAGTCGAGTTTTCCTCGCCATCCCAACGTTGCTGGGCCTCGTAGTCGAGTTTTCCTCGCCATCCCAACGTTGCTGGGCCTCGTAGTCGAGTTTTCCTCGCCATCCCAACGTTGCTGGGCCTCGTAGTCGAGTTTTCCTCGCCATCCCAACGTTGCTGGGCCTCGTAGTCGAGTTTTCCTCTCGCCATCCCAACGTTGCTGAGCCTCGTAGTCGAGTTTTCCTCGCCATCCCAACGTTGCTGGGCCTCGTAGTCGAGTTTTCCTCGCCATCCCAACGTTGCTGGGCCTCGTAGTCGAATTCCCCTCGCCATTCCAACGTAAATTCAGTTGGAAAGCGAAGCCATGCAGTGGCTTTTTTTAATTTCTTTCTCTTTTAAGTGAGCAAGCCGTTGCACACCAGCAAACTCACTGATCACACGGATGTACTGGATCTGATGGCACACTATTGAGTGCGACGATTAGAGTACAACGGAATGTTTTTCCATTTTTTTTAAAGAATTAATATGATTGAAGCCATATGTATCCTTACACCCCCAAATACAAGATAAAAACTGATAATGTTATTCGAGGAGAGTAACACAGGGCAGGGTTCGAACCTTGATAATTTAATTTGGTGGTAATAGTGTACGCTTATTTCACATAGGATAATATAATTACATATTGTATTTTTTTTAAATATGATTTATTGATATTTCAATATGAATATCTAAAATTTTATTTTTATTAGAACATAAAAAACTGTTTTATAGACTGTTTTTTTTTAATTCGATAACATTTTTATTATTCAAATATTTTATTTTTATTTTTTATTTATTTTTTTAACCTGGCGAGTTTATTGCCATGTGGCAATCTCTTCCAGCCAACCAGAAAGATAAAGACCAACAGGCGACCTCCGTGGCCTGGTGGTAAGACGCTTGTCTGCCGATCCGGAGGTTGCGGGTTCGATCCCAGCTGGAATCCAGATTTTTTTTAAATGGTATTTCAGTCTGGTTTTCACTTACGGCCCATTTAAACAGCTTTATGGTTGGTTGGAAGAGATTTCCACATGGCAATAAACACGCCAGGTGAAATTAAAAAAAAAATGTTTTTTTTTTTATAGGCCCTAAGTGTTGACTGAAACCCCAGACTGGAATCCTATTTTAAAAAATCTGGAATCCTATTGAAAAAATAATATATCAGATAAAAAGCTAATCTCAATAAAATAATGATACCATTAAATTAAGTTTACAGATAATCACACAGTAGTCAAGGGACAAAATTGCAGATGTGCTTAGATATAAATTTTAATGATACCCATTTGAGGAACTATCTGTAATGGGTAAAAGATAACATAACAATGCGTTCCTCTCTACGGAAGCATTCTGAGAACATAACATCCCCATCATTCTCGATTTATCTTTTCCGTATCTGAGGGTTTCAAAATATATAATTATTTGCAAGACAGTTGAAATATGTACAAACTCGTACACACCATCACGCTGTCTCTCTGTGGGGGTAGGCAAAAAAGGTCGAGCGTCAAAATTTCCTATCTCTATATACATTTGTCTCTTCCACTTTCATACGCCTCATATAATTTCTATGATTGGTCTGATTTTCTTTCAAAATATCATACACTAGATCCAATTGCATGGTCGAGGTGCATGGCCGCGCGGTAACGCGCTGGACTTCCGTGCGGAAGGTCATCGGTTCGAACCCCGCGCTGTGCTACTCCCCTCGAACGACACAGGCACTTCTTCCGCCATGTGTTCGAGGGTATAAGGATACCTATGACTTTGGTCATATCTATTCATAAAAAAAAAAAATTCTAACTTCATTGGTCTTCCTTTGTCATACTTATTACTCAAATTTGCACTATACGAGTATATAACCGTGGCCTAGTTAATAAGACGCGTATCTCCAACATATAGACTACAGGTTCGATTCCCGTTGGAACTAAGATAAAAAAAAAAGGATTCCAGTCTGGTTTTCGTTTAACCCTTCCCTTACGGTGATAAAAATAATACGCGTGCTCCGGTGTTGGGTAGTGAGTATACAATAAAAAATTTGCGATTTTAAATCGGTAAAATAAGAACATTCATAGATAATCCCCTTCATTAATTATAATTGAAGTTTAAAATTATAATAATTGAGATTTATTTGCTGAAAACATTAAAAAACCATCTGGCAACGCTCACGGAACGGGCGTACGTCTAACCTATTTGCAAGCCTAGAAGCTACTAGTGGCGCGGAACGTCAGTCGCATACCCCGGCGCTTACGCTTATTCTTGCGACGTTGAGAAAATTCAGCTCCTCGCAATTCAGTCTAGTATGCAAGAGTGAGATGCGAATATAGTGTCGCGCTTCCCGCATACTTTTCACCTATCTTCAAGACGAGGCACTCGCAGCGTTTAAATGCGAATTTGTTTTCGATCTTTACAAAACACCTCGATGTAGTCGATTAATTCTGAATATTATTAATATTATTTTTTAAATCAATGCGTAAATATATAATGGAAGAATACCTAAAATCTTAACCTTGTATTTATTATATTTATAGAAATATTGATGGTTATTAGAAGCGACGTGTAGAAGATACCCAACACAGGGAAGGAAAGGTTAAGGCCTCTTTAATAACTTTCTTGTTAATTGGAAGATATTGTCATGTAGCAATTAGCCCACCAGGTTGTACAGTACCCGGGGGTAAGTAATATACATCGAACTTAAGAAAGAGACTGTCATCCATTTTCGGCTAACTTTGGCTTTGTAGAGCGTCGTCTCTGTCACACGATGACTGACAAATCGTGACGGAACACGTGTACGAATGACAGAGATGACGCTCTACAAAGCCGAAACTAGCCGATTATGGCCGACAGTCTCTTTCTTAAGCCCGATGTGTATTAATTACCGCCGGGTACAGTACTATAAACAACGAAAATATAATAGCCTGTTTTGTCAGTTTTTCTTCATTCATTCGTTCCACATGTCCAAACTTTCTCAACGTATTTTATCTTATTTAACACATCAGCTTTAAGTTCACTCTCATCCTTTATAATTTCCTCCCGTATTATGTCATACATTGTCACTCTATGTATCATTCTCAATGAACTAATTTCTATTAGGTGTTAACATAAGTTGTGTCCGTTTTTTTTTTTCAATTTAAAAATGAGCACCAAAAGTAAAACAAAATGGTAAATGTTATACGTCATTCGAATGAAAATTTTCTACTTGAAATTTTTTTACTGTGTTTGCTTATTTTATTTGATTACAAGCCTTCAAAATGGAATATCAAGTAGACGAAAATGAGAATTTTCAACACCTCCTGTTCGCGTTCAATCGAGGGAATCGTGAACTATGAGTAATAAATTGGACTCTTTGCACAAACATTACGATACATTAACAGAAAAAAACACATACGAATTATGCCCTTAATAACCGTTACGATTATTAAGAGTATAATTATTCTATGTCTTATTAATAAAATAACTCCAAAATGAAAAATGTGTATTGAATACATTTTTATAACAAAAATAGTAAATAATCGATGGAAGTGTGTCAGATTCGAGTTTACAAAATGCCTTCCTTATATAATGAGCATAATTTCAACACTCTTGATAAAACGCGAATAAATTGATGAAATAAGCCATTACTGTGATGGCAATTAGTTAGAATATTAATTCCATGATGAATATAAGCCAGTTACTTATGACGTTAAATGAAGCCACCGTTAATTTTCACTTGTCAAACCGTGTGTATGGGTAATACACGTCATGTGTGGGCGCCTTTATGAATTTCAAACTGTTACCACGAAATTTCAGGGCTCGGTAAATTTTATTTTACTGCCTTAAACACGTTATTTACTTCCTAAAACTCGTAATTTTACTGCCTTAAACTTGTTATTACTTTACCATAAACTCATAATTTTACTGTCTTTAACTAGTCATTTTACTGCCTTAAACTAGTTATTTAGCTGTTTTAAACTAGTAATTTTACTGTCCTAAACTCGTTTGCTTTTAACTAGTAATTTCTTCTTCCTCTTGGTTTAGGTCGTATAAGCTGTTTGTGACGGTGAGCTGTCCTGTGATGATGACGTCCAGCTGTCCTTCCACTTTTTCAGCGGCCTTCCTGGTAATCTCTTGCTGTTAGGGTTTTCAGTCTTTGCGATTCTTGCCAGTCTTATATCCTCCATGCGGTCCATATGATCCCTCCAGAAGCGCCTTCTGTTTCTTCCACACCTCACTATGTCTTCAACACCACAGACAGACCTAATCGTCTCATTTCTGATCCGATCTCTAAGAGTTCTGCCTGCGATGGAGCGTAGAGTTCTCACTTCAACTAGTTATTTAACTACCTTAAACTCATAATTTTGACGCCTTAAACTAGTCATTTTGGTGCCCTAAACTCATTATTTTCCTGCCTTAAATTCGTACTTTAAGTGACTTGAACGAGTCATTTTACTGCCATAAACTCATAATTTCGATACTTTGAGTTCATACTTACACTGCCTTAAATGAATTATTTTACTGCCCTAAACTCGTAATTTTGCTGCATTAAACTCGCACTATTAGTGCCTTAAACTAATCATTTTACTGTCGTCAACTCGTAATTCCGTTTCCTGAAGCTTGTACTTATACTACCTTAAACAAAATATTTTTCTGCCTTAAACTCGCAATTTTGCCGCCTTAAACAAATCTGTTTAATGCCTTGAGATTGTACTTTCGCTGCCTCGAACAAGTCATTTTACTGCTGTAAACTCAAATTTTTGATGCCTGAAGCTTATACTTATACTGCCTTAAATATGATATATAACTGCCTTAAACTCAAAATTTTGCCGCCTTGAACAAGTCTTTTTAATGCCTTAAAATCATAATTATTGCTACCTTAAACTTGGACTGTTAGTAAGTACATTAAACGAGTAATGAAACTGCCTAAACTCATCATTTTATTACCTTAAATTCATAATTTATAATATTTTTTCTTTTCGATTTATTATTTTATCAAAAATTTGGTACAGGTTTAACCCAATAACATGAAATATAAAAAAAGAAAATTAAATTATGAAAGGTTTAAATATAATATATGGACAACAGAAACAACGGGGCTCATGCTTCCTTATGAATTGGCTCAATTATACCCACAAGGTGTATTAATGATTTCAATATTCAATTGATCACAGAGATATGGTAAATATTAATATCAGAATATTTATTCAACTAAATCGTTCTGTGTACGAGTGGCGATGCTTTTAAAAGCTCAATTCATAATATGGCACCAAAAGCAATATTACTTCACAGTAGCGTAAATAATTGTACTGTACATTAAACAAAAAATTGTCAGTAAAGAAAGTGTTTACTATTTTTCCTTAGCAATTTGTATATTATATTTTAGTTAGCAAATTTGAATGCTATAAACCATATGATGAAAGTTTTAAATAACGATCGAAAGTTTTAAATCTTCTAGGATTATTTTTAACTCAAGTTATTTGGAATACCCTTATTTATCCTACCCAGTTCCTTAATTTAATATAAAATTCAAGAAAATTTTTTTATCGTTGAGGACAATTTATAGAATTAAGTTGTTTATACTAAAATTCAATTAATTCTTCTACAATAAAAGTTAAATAAAACAGTAACATTATTTTAAACAGTAAGTAAACTTTTGATTGATGATATCTCACTTTATATGAAAAATAATGTTCGGGTGATTGTCCGTCTTTGTGGGATTCGTGGGCATGTGCTCACGTATGTGTTTATGGATTTCGTGGGGATGGATAGTCATTTAAATGATTTATGCGACCATGTAACTTGCTTCATTTACTTTTGTCTGATTGGTTGGAAGAGATTGCCGCCTGGCAATAAGCCCGCCAGATTGTATCGCAATAAAAGTGTAAAATAAATAATAAGTATTTTTGTTTCAGCAAACTTCATTGAAAATCATTTTCAAGATTATTTTTTATTCTTATGTAAATACAACCATACATATCATCATGCCAATTCCCTTCTGGAAATGGTAGAGAGGACCAAGCACCAGACTTTCATTTCTCTACAAACAAATGTTGCCTCTTTCACATCCATAAATCTTCTCAAACAGATCCTACTTAATTTTCTTTAAAATATTATTTTCTTGATTCAACGACACCTTCCTTGATTCTACTATGTTTTCCACACACATTAAAAATGTATTGTTTTTGTAAAAAATTCTTCATGAATTAGTTCTCATTTATTGTTTATTAAATTTCCCAATGATCCATTTAAATTATTACTGAGGAAAATACTTATTATTTTTTTAATTATTGATTCAAAGCATATTGATCAAGTCATCATGACGACCTCCGTGGTCTAGTGCGCAAGACCCCTTTCTTCCGATTCGGGGATTGTGGGTTAAATTTTCGTACAAATATAATCAATTTCTTATTGATTGGAATGGATTGCAACATGACAATAATCTCGCCAGGTTTTACTGTATATAAAGAAAGTTTATTATTATATATAAATACAATTCTATCTAACATCAAATTGATTTCGTTTTGATTGTATTATTTTTCAATTAATTTTTCATGCCAATAAAGTTTATTTATTAATTTTGGGAGTAATTGAAAAAAGAATGTCTATTATCTATGTTATTTTTATTTGCGGTACTATAAAAGACAACAACTCACCGAGAATAATCTCACGGATCGACCATAATTTTTTTAAATTATATATTGTGTAAAGATATTTTAATTTTAAAATTCACAAAGAAAATCCTGCCCTTTCGTTAGAAATGTTATATAAAAAATTAAAAGTTAAAAAAGCTAAATTTTATTTCCATACTTCAAAAGTTTATTTAAACTGTTATTCAAAGTTTATTTTTTTTAAGTTTCACAATTAACAATCTTCATAAAAAAATAAGTAAAATATGTTCATAGATTTTCATCCCGTATATATTCTACAAATATAGCATATAACCTGAATATATTCCACAAAAGTTTAGATGATCCGTGATACAAAGTATAGACGAAAGCTCAGAACTCCTTGTTATATGGTACATTTTGTATATCAAGAAATTCTTTACTCTAAATTTTATACTCGACGTACTTTAACAGAATTGACTGCAAAGACCTTCCGTCTGGAAAAATCTCGGATTATCGAAAAATATTTCTGATGGAAAAATAAGTAAAAGTTGTTGGATTTTCAACTTATACCTACATTACCGTCTCAATTATTCACGTAATGCTTTTAGGAAATATTGACAGTAAAAAATATTTAATAGAAGTTAATGTGTAACGTGCCTTTTATACAGGATCTGGTATAACAATGTTTGACAGAATGAGAAATTATTCATAAGAAATGGATTTTGCAAGAAGAATTAAGAGAAAGACCTTGATATGGTTTTGTCACATAGGTTATGAGTTACGAAAGACTTACAAACAGTGCCACATTTGAATAATCAGTTTGCCATGCCACAAAAATAACATACGTACTTCAACCCCTTAATTCACGTACTCGTATAAACATTCCATAGTAATTTTATTTTCCTGGCACATATTGTATGAAATTTGGATATGGCCTATGTATGGGTAGTTTATACCTATGGTTTGGGTAGCCCTAAGTTATTGTTTACAGGTGGTCTACACTCAACCACGCGCTGATTTCATGTGTTTATATTATATACTGTGTTTGACTCTTCTAGGATTATACTATAATATTTTTAAATATTTTATTAACCTATTTATTAATCTTTGGGCACCCCTTTGGCCTAACGACCTTAGGTAAATGACTAGGTTTTCCCTTTAGCAAACGCAAGTCTGCTTAGGAAATAAATATTTTAATCTAACATGAATGAAGAAATACGAGCAGGTAGACTGAGGAAAGGGTCAAAAGAGATAAACCTTTTTTAACTAAAGAAAATGTAATAAATATAAGAAACAAGAGAGCATGTTTGAGATGTCTGGAAGTAAACGAGGTGAGAGTTGTATACATGAAAAGAAAGGCGTGGTGATCTACTTTTTTTTTCTACCCCAAAAAAGACATAGCACGATGGTATAATTAACACGATTTTGATTATGGAATATCTTAAAAAACATTTTAAGCTTTGTTTAAAAAATAGGAAAACAATTTTTTGATTATCAACTTCGTATACTGTAGATAATTATCATTAACACTGGCATATATTTAACAGCAGTAACTTAGACAAGTAATATATCATACATTCATAAATATTTATTGTATAAAAAAAAACAAATAATTGTAAGTCTAGATTGTGTTGTAATGCTGATAAAACATAAAATTAATTTAACAATTAGGTAATAAACTATCTTTTAAAAGTTGTTTTATTTATTTATTGTATTACATTTTTTAGTATACAGTACCACTGGGTGCTCAATAGTAATGTAACAATATCTTCAAAGTAAACGGAAAGATTTTAAAATAAGCTTAACCCTTCCCTTACGGTGATAAAAATAATACGCGTGGTCCGGTGTTGGGTAGTGAGTACGCAATAAAAAATTAGCGATTTTTAATCGGAAAAATAAGAACATTCATAGATAATCCCCTTAATTAATTATAATTGAGGTTAAAAATTATAATAATTGAGATTTATTTGCTGAAAACATTAAAAAACCATCTGAAAACATTAAAAAACGCTCACGGAATGGGCGTACGTCTAACCTATTTGCAAGCCTAGAGGATACTAGTGGCGCGGAACGTCAGTCGCATACCCTGGCGCTTACGCCTTTGCTTGCGACGTTGAGACAATTCAGGTTCTCGCAATTCAGTCTAGTATGCAAGAGTGAGATGCGAATATAGTGTCGCGCTTCCCGCATACTTTTTCGTTTTCGATCTTTACAAAACACCTCGATGTAGTCGATAAATTCTGATTATTATTAATATTATTTTTTAAATCAATGCGTAAATATATTATGGAGGAATACCTAAAATCTTAACCTTGTATTTATTTTATTTATAGAGATATTGATGGTTATTAGAAGCAACGTGTAGAAGATACCCAACACAGGGAAGGAAAGGTTAAGAAAGATACCAGAGTAGAACCCTCTTTGAAAATCTAGATACCAACAGCAATCCAATCTACGACCCCGGATTAGAAGAGGGACATCTTACAAATTACGAAAAGGGGGCTGTCATTTTTATGTACTGAATGTTTAGGGTATTTTTAAAAGTAATAATGAACGACCACCATGGACTAGTAAGTTTAAAAATGTACGACTACCATGGCTTAGTAAGTTTAATAATGTACGACCATCATGACCTAGTTGTTAAAACGCCTGTCTTCTGACCTGAGGATTATGAATTTGAATGTGTTGGTACCAAGTTTTTTATTAAAAAAGGTTCTTTTCTGGTTTTCAAACTAAAAAATATCAATGTTTGAAACCAAAAGGCAACTAATGAGCCAAAAGTATAAAATTAATTTCAGAATGGGGAATCGAACGATTGTCAGACCCGCACTCCTCTACCAAACGATTGTCAGACCCGCACTCCTCTATGGCTCCGAATGCTGGACGATGTATAACTCTTACTCTAGGCAACTAGAAACTGCTGAAATGCGCATTCTAATATGGTCAGCTGGTGTGTCCTTAAGATACAAAATAAAAAGCTCACGCATTCGTGGAAGCCTAGGTGTTACAGACATCAACAGCAAGATAGAGGAGAGGATATTGAAATGGTATGGGCACGTTGGACGCAGAGCACCAGATCACATTGTGGACCAGGCCATCTCCATGGATCTTCCTTGAATAATAACCAGAGGAAGACCAAAGAATTCATGGGTGGTGCAAAAAGATAACCTGATGCAAAGGCACGGCCTGGATGACGTAGTCCGGGACAGAAGAGCATACAACCTGAGGACGAGGAGAGCTGACCCCAACAGTCTTCGCAGACAGTGAGTTAGGATGGAGCCAGGGAGAAGAATAGGGAATCGAAATACATAATTTATCTAAAGAGATTCAATAAATGTTAGTTTGAAGAGATTGCTATATTGCAATATAGTCGCTTACTTGTATTTTTAATATCAAAAGAGTTTTATTGAAAATATGCCGTTGATATATAAATACATAAATACCTTCACAATCTATTTCAAATCCTAATAAAAACTGATATTTTTTTAAAAGTCTTTTTGACTTCCTAAATAAAAAAAATTCTTTTATTGTTTATATTTCCAGCATCCCTTAGTTTATCTCATGGGCGATGCATCAATCGAAAGTCAACCCCCGCTTAGTTACATTTCAGTAAATGTATCTTAATTTAGCAGATGTAACTTTAATTAAATATTTAACAACTAAGAGCAAGGCCCGATCACACATCACCAGCTGTCACAGAGGATCCATTAGTTAATCACTGGGTGTATTCATAATCTGAAATCTAGCTAGGGAGGGAGATAATCGATTCTGAGAATAACTTAGGGTCACTTCTATCCTCTGATGTACCGATTTGTAAAGGATGGACCATACGTCGCTGTCCAATGCTCATATTCAAGTCGTTGTTTTAGATTTTTGAGTTTTAATTCTTCGATCAACTGAATTTCAAACTAAAAGTGGTGTCTAATCACTTTCTTAGATTTATTGCAGTGTCGTTTGAGAAATTTCAAGCTGAGCTGAAACTTTATCTGGTTGAAATTGCTTGAGCATTAATAATGCTCTTTTGTACCATTTAAATATTCTCATTAGTGCAACAGTGCATGATCTTTTGGCTTGTCGAAGGTCAACTTCTAATCCTTGATGTAAAAAAAGTGCCATTAATCCCTCGATGGTCAATCTTGCTAAATAATTCCCACGAGTAAAATAAAATCGATATTCGTGTTGTGTTTGAATGGTTCACTCGTAATTTGCGATATTCGTGTTGTGTTCGAATGATTCACTCATGATTTGCGAAGTAAATAATGACCTCTTTCGTTCGTTTTCGTAATGTTAATTTATTCACAATATAATTTGTTGTCCAAAAAATTGTTAAATATTTCTCAAATAGATGTCATCGGGACATAATTTTGGTTACTACCTTCATTTCAAACACGTTAAATGGTAAGAGTTTACCGCATTTTTTCAACCATTGTTTATCTAAATTACTATTTTGGCGGCATTTTTTAAGATGGAACAAATAAGTTGTTTTTTCGTGTTTGATATGTTCATACTACAATAAAGTAAAAGCATCACACAAAAAAATAAGATAAATGTAATTTATGGCGACAATGCAACTGCTTTTTGTATCTCCATGTTAGTTTAAGACGAAGTTTTGTATTTTTTGTCAATAATTTTAAGTACTTGTATAACTTGTCATATATTCATTTCTATATAAAAGGCACATTTGGGTCGTTAATTAAATAAATTGTTATTATAATTTACTTTTGAGTTCATAGCATAAATTTTACTACCAAGATATTGTGACGCTTCATAGGCATTTGCCAGGTTTTCATTCACTTCTGAGGCTACGCATATGAAGAATACACAATATAACTGATAATTCATTCATTAGAGTTATTGTAACGTAGTAATTTATGTTGCGCCACTGAGAGAATGCGACAAGCAACAAGATAAATAATTACTGTAAAAAAACTCAATATCCTGAATAGAAAACATATTTTATTTTTTAAAGTTTTTTTTTAAAGGGCGGTCGAAATCTAGGTAGTTTATGCATTCCATTTCGCGATGTTGCTTTCATATTCATATTTAAAAAGAATTTGGAATATTAGTATGTTACTTCTAACACCGAGATACTTATTGAGCGTATGTATCTATTTTTTTATTTTTTATTTATTTATTATTATTTTATTTTTTTTCAAGTATTGCATAAGAGATTGCATATATTAATTTAATGTGGATTATTTGGCATTACCATTCTCACATTGACATGTAATATTTCCGGTCATGGGTATCGAACCCGGTATTTCTAGGAAGATTTTTACGAAAACCAACTTTCACTTATATGACGAGGTAAGTTTTCTTGGGCAAAAATATTGATACATACACGTATATTATGTCGGTTGTTTAACTAGGTATGGAGATTTTGATTTACTAAATAATCACAAATTGTATATGTTAGTTTGCACATGATAGATATTAGTTCAGTTATAGATAATTAAAAAAAAAACTCACCGCATTCGCTGCTTTCCTGTTCGATCTCTCCTTTCAGATTCTTCTTTTTTTTAAGTTTTTAATGCATTTGTTTCTATTTGTAAAAATATATTATACGAGTATATGTACTCAAATGTGTGAATTTAAAATTTCTTATATATTTTTTAAGCGATTGTGAGTCAAATATCGTTTAAAAATTCCGTAATGGTGATACGACACTCAAAGATGGTGTCTACTCTGGAAGACCATTGACCAAATCAAGGCTTTGATCGAGAATAACCAACATTTCAAAACATGAAATACTGATGCAATTTAACATTAGAATTTGAACTAAATATACAAATCGTTTTCCAGACAATCCAATAGCTCAAGAATGCACCAAAACTGCACTTTCACAAATATCTGAAAGAAATACAAATTATTAAAACTGGAGTCCGACTGATGGATCATCTGTATAAAGTATATATCAAAGGGGAAATCGAAACATATATTTTAACTTAAGAGATTAAATAAACGTTAAGGGAGTTTTCTACTCTAGAAATTTGAAGAAAAAAAAAACAGTTTTTTTTTGTATTTTCATCTTCTTAAAGTTTAGACCTTTAAAAATATGTTCTCAATAGGAAATTTAAAAATTCTTAATATTTATGAAGTTATAGCTATAAATGAGGCAGGAATTACGCCGCACCGGAATAATTTAGACAATAATCTTAAAATTTTAAACGCGTTTTTCTCGAAATTACTTTTTTCGACCTGGTCGACGTAAAATTTCAAGTTCTATTTAACCGATTGCCTTCAAATTTAGATAAATGTTTTTAGATTGTTCCAACCTTAGAAAATTTTAAACTACAATATTATTATACTATTTAAAAAAAAAATTAAAAAAAAAGGGTAAAAAAATTGAATTTTTTTTCAGACAGCCGCCATTTTACGATTTTTTGTTTTCTTTGGTACCAACTATAGCGACATTATTTTTTATTAAGAAACTATGTATGATTTTTATTTCAAATTTACAAAAAAGGCTTTAATCTTGTCAACCAGCTCATCCCCCTTTTTAACGACAAGCTATAACAGCTAATAAAATCTTGACTTGAAAAAAAAAAATAAAAAAATTTTTTGTACATTCTCAAACCATCAATAAAAAAATTGTAAAAAATGCATTCGAAAAATGTTTTTAGTTTTTTTTAAGTCTGAAAAAACGCCCGAATTTCACGCCTCTAAAGTAGAACACCTCCTTAGTAGAATATCTCCTTAAGTATGTATTTCACTGGTAAGTCTACGAAGGAAGTTGGCGAGGGAGATATTGGTTAAAAGAAAATCGTACAAATAGAAACTTAATTTTATCCCAAATTATATGTAATACACATATGTACTCGTATATAAAACTCTGTCTGGAATATTACCATTCAAAATTGTTCATGTCTGCAAAACGTTTACTTATAAGTGTGGACATCAATAATTCTAGTATTTGAGCACCATTTAAATAGTCTGATACCCAAACAGTGCTATATGAATTGTCATAATATAACAACTATTAACATTTCTCTTCCTGTACTAAAAAAATCCGCCCGTTCCGGTGCTGTGTATTCAATACACATGTAAAAAATGAGCTATTTAAAATCGGAAAAATAAGAATATTCATAGTCAATCGCTTAAATTAATTAAATTTGAAGTCAACACTGAGAATGCTTGAAATTTAATTGCCGAAAACATGAAAAAAACATCGGCTGACGTTCACAAAACGGGCGAAGTGACCATCTCCAATGGATGCTCTAGAGCTACTGAGAGTTGAGATGGACTAACACTGTGTATGTTATGCCTCGAAGAAAAAAGCAAACTGAGATTATATTTCTTGCGTTCCCATATACCGAAGTAGAATGAGAGTGAAAGGTGAATAGCGCCGCTTCTTAACCCATAGCGGGTTTTTAGAATGAATATGCCTAAGTGACACATTAGCACACGTTTGATTGTATTGGTGAATGTATTCCCGATTTTCACAAAATACCTCTAATGTGGCCGATAAGTGTTAATTATTATTAAAATTATTTTTTTCATTCAACGCGCAAATGTATTACGGAAGAATACCTAAAATCTGAACCCAGTATTTATTATATTTAAAGAGATATTAAAGTTTTTAGAAGCAACGTGTACTAGTTAAACATCACAGGGAAGGAAGGGTTAAAGTATTATGTAAAAAGGATCTCCTGTATCAATAGACGGCATAATAAAGTAAGTAACTAATATACAACTATTATGTTATTTATAATAGCAACATGATTGGAAGACGCGTTAGAAAATGTAGTGATGGACTGTTGTAAGTCAAATTCAATGTCATTTTACTAAAATGAACTTTATGAGAAATAGTGTAAAATAATTCAAAAGTACGTTAAAATAATGCATACCGTTTTTATAATATACGTTCAGAAGTGTAAAATAACTCAAACGTATGTCAAAATAATGCACATAGTTCTTATAATATACGTTCAGAGGTGTTAAAAAACTTAAAAGTATGTTAAATTAAAATAATGCATATAGTACTGCTATACAAAATCATTCACTCAATAATCGATGCACCTCACTTACTCGCAAGCATTTTATTCCCACTAGATCCACAAGACAGCTCAATCCCTTTTATACCGAAAATCGCTATACTAATAATAAAATTAACTCCTCTATAATTCGTATGCAAAGACTTGGAAATGAGCTTTGCAACAATTTAGACATTTTTAATATAAGTATATATAGTATAGTATTCGCTAGAATATCACAACCATATTTTGAAATAGGTACTAGCTTTGTGCTCTCCTTTATTAATATAAAAAACCTAGTATAAACGAAACATTAAGAACAATGAACATGTGCAAAGTTTCGATTCTGCAAAGCAACTTGCATCTCGTTTTACAAGTAAGCCCATGTGTTTTCTATATCTCAAGATCTATCCATAAAACTCTCGAAAAATCCAATTATTCTTGTTCTATGTAAGCGTTGCTCCACTAAAAACAAATCTAAGTTCTTTATCACTATTTTAGGGAAATGTCCCTTAAAAGTATATGATGATTATGATTGTTGGTAAATAAATAAAACACGTTAAATCGCAATGCGGAAGGAGAGAGTGAATGAATGGTTTATTTTGATAGTACGTAGGTATTTATAACATTTCAGAATGGGCGCGGGAGTGTGCCCGCGATATACTTCTATCTCGCTTCTGTGCATGCAGAAATGGTCAATTGAAGCATTGTAGGTAACAATATATTTATGGAACCGGTGAGACAGCGTGGTGCGTTCTCTCTCTAGTATGTAGTGCGGCCCGCTCGCTACGGGATGACTGACCGGCGGGTAATCTTTGGACTTGAATGTACTTTGGACTGTCTATTTAAATTTGTCGAGGAATGCTAATCTCATCGGTCATTGACCGTATGTACACTGCGACAATATTCCGCGACGAACGCCACACTATAAAGCATGTCTTCAACAATTACGTAAGTCTACTCGGTAAAATTTGGTAATATTTTGTGATATTTCATACATTTTAACTCAATATAAACTGACTGTAAAAAAGGGTAGCAATTTTTTTTTCAGTCCCCCTAATATTTTAGAACTTGACTTTTACCGATCGTTTCTTCACCAAAGAGATCATGGAGATCGCGAAATAACTGCTATAGTCCATCCTTTTTCAAAGTGGTAAAATATAATGAGACGAATATGAAGATAGTTATCGACACACATTTTTACTCTCTATATAGTAATCAATATACTCGTATTAGTTAAAATAATTAAACGAAATGATAAATTTGACAGATTCAAGGACACCGGTAAAACGATCGTTGATTATACACCTAACTATAATTTAGAGAGCAGACATTCCTCAAGGGCGCCCTAATTCGGAATACGAACCAACTATTATTGACGGATTAAATACATTAAAATGAAATGAAGGGTCTTTCAAATTGAGCGGTTTTTTTAATTCATTTTTTTTAATTCTTGAATAAAACACAATTGGTTTTGATTTCAAAAAACTTTTTATTACTCATTGAAGTATAATGTACGACATTTAAACAGAAAAAAACAATATCCGCCAAATATCCACCTCTTGCAGCTCCACAGATGTGCACTCTTTTGTCAAAATTTCGACGACATATTGACATAATTGCGGTTCTAACTCGCCAATAACGCGAATAATTTCGTCATTCAGCCCAGGAATTGATTTAGGGTCATTTTTATAGAGCTGGCTTTTCACGTAACCCCAGAGTAAATAGTCAAACGGTGTCAGATCACATGATCTTGGTGGCCAATTAACATCAGCGTTTCCGGAGATTACAATACATTAAATAATTCAATAATTTGAAAGCGTTGTTGTATTGTATACGACTCCATTTTTATAAACGTCATACATTACACTTCTCAAATGTCACAAGACCAAGGCAAGTTCGCGACGCCATCTGTGTTTTATCCAAGAATAACTCTACTTATCTTAAAAGTCACGTGATTTTTATGAAACACTAAACCCAGCAAAACAATTGAACGACCGAGGTTTTGATTATAAAAATCTAAACAAACGTTAAACCTGATGAGAAATTTTGTTTTTGTTTTGATATTACATTTGTTTTTTTTTTATTAGACTGATATAAGAAAAACAAAAGTTTTACCTACAACGATCAAAGTTTTAAAATTTAGCATGTGCGAATGTGACCTCAGCGAGGAAAAGTTGGCTTATAAATTATTAGAGTGCCAACTAAATGATGCGTATCCAACGTTTTATGAATATTTACTTTTGATAAATAACCCTATACTAAGTATGGCCAACCCGTGATCTTCGAGCTGTTTAATTTCATAAATCATTAAATAAATAACAATAAAGCATAGTTGTTTGATCATAACGACACAGTTGTTTTCAATACGAAGAAAAATATTTATTGCAAAACATAACAATCATATTTGCATGTATCTCAAATTGATATAAATATAAATAAATAATAAAATAAATATAGGTTTATTGACAGCAACATATGTACAAAATATATTTAAATAACACTTCTAAAACACATAAATTGCAGATAATATATTAAATACGGAAGCTATCAAAAGGTCTGGGCTCATCTAATAACATCCCCTCGGCCAAGATACACCCCACCAATATAGGGCGAACCCAGCCACGGGGACACCAGATGTTTTTCAGCCCACATCCTTGAACACGTAGAACAAGAATATAAAAAAAAACACAGAAAATAAATAGATGACAAAAAAAAATACATTTAAGAGAGAAGATATTAAAAGGTCCGGGCTCATCCCACAAACATTCCCCCGGCCGAGATACACCCCACCAATGTAGGGCGAGCCCGACCGCAAGGGCATCGATATGATATTTTTTATTTGGTTTCTATACAATATGATATTATATAGAGACAAAAATAAAAAATTAAGCAAGTACAATACCCGACGGTAAGTAAAACACATCGTATGTAGAGCGTTGTCTCTGTCATACACGTATACCGTCGCGATTTGTCAGTCGTTACCGGACCGGAATGTCAGCGCATCGTACGACAGAGATGACGCTCTACAAACTATGTGTATTACGTACCGCCAGGTACTGTACAATAAAAGTTCACATTTTTTACCTATAGTAGGTATCCAAAGATTTTTTTGTGTTTGTGTAATATGACATTGATGAAGTTAATTGTATTTTAAAATTCAATAAAAAAAATCGGTTCGTCAGCCCTCACAGTTCAGTGGTTAAGTCGTTTGGCTTACGAACCAAGGGTCCTGGGTTGAATTCCTGATGGTGTCACCATTTTTTTCACTGTTATTTCAGGTTGGAAAGATCGAGTTTGTCTTGAAATTCTTTGGTGGCGATTTGGAGCAACCTATTAGTAAAGCAATGATATACTTACCACAGTAATCTTGGTAAAATAGGATAGTTTTGTTTCGCTTTCATTTTACTTGCGTCCCACTTGATTCGTTACCCATATAATTTTAAAGATTTATAATGTTTGACTCATTTACAGCATGTTACAATCTTACAAAGCTTACATCTAAGTGACATATCTTTATAGTCTGTTTGACAAGAACGTATACGGCAAAAGTCGAAAAACTAATTGAGATATGACAATATAAAAAAAACACATTCTACATGATATAAACCGTGATGTTTTATTATTATTATGTTGTCCAGTCGCCTCCACGAGAAATATTTGCCAGGCATCTCCAATGCATACGTTCTACTCATTTTATGGCATAATCTACGGGCAAAGACTTCCATATAAGTCAAATTTGTCGAAATAACTGATTGACGTTCCAGGTCTTTTTCCCTCGGAGCTTGAACTTCATGAGTGCCCAAACATTATCTAAGGGGTTTGCATCTGGTGGCTGCGACCGCCAATCCATTACGTCAACGTCATTTTCATGTTTTCACGCAGTGCAAAGACGACTCCGATGTTTTGGGTTATTGTGCTCTTACAGTGGTCAACATTCATTTTTCTCATAAACCACCTTTGGGCTGATAGTAATAAAGCCCTCAGATATATTTAAACCCTTTTGGGAGCGTTCAAATTATTTGCGAAGATGTGCAAAATGTCAAATCCCTGCTTTGAGAAACAGCTCCAAACGTGAACTTCTACCGGGTGTTTAACGGTCCGTTGAATGAGTCTATTAATGGGGGTACACCAGGTATGATTAATAGTAGAACGGGCACAAAAAGAAGCTTCGTCCGAAAAAATTACGTAGTCGTAATTGCTGTTCAAATTTTCTTTCGCCCAAGTGAGTCGTTTTTCGGTTTGTTTTTCGGACAGGAATGGCTTCTTCACTGTGCTTTGAAATAAGTATGAGCTAGTACACGTCTTCTTATATTCTCACTCACAAAAAGGATCCTGCAACCTGCTTGCGTTTAAATCTACCCTCTAACGGTTTTTAGGAAAAAAATGTAGCCGTACACACTCTTATCAAACAGACTATGTTATAAAATTGACTTTGTGACTGTTTGTATTGTACCAATAACGATACGTTATCCTCTTATTTAATAAAATCATGGTTCGCAAATATGCTGAAAAGAGAAAAATTGTCAAAGAACATTTCAAAAAAAATGGTTTAGCCAATATTTACTGAAGAAATTGTTGTCTTTGTACCATAAAAATCACCACAAAACCAAAAGTGTATTCGGATGGAACAACTGATGCAGCAAATGCAATGGTAGGCATAACATAAGGGTCCAAGTAAATTAAAAAAGAGGCAGCTTAAGTAAGCAATGACGGTATTATGCAGTACCCACTGCATAATTCACCAAGAAAACCTTTGCGCTAAATCTCTGAAGGTGGAAAACATAATGGCAGTTGTTGTTAAAGTATTCAACTTCACATATTTCAAAGGATTGCACCACAGGGAAGTTTTTTGAACGACTTCGAAACGGTAGCAAATAATGTAAATTATTTTTCGTAAGGAAAATAACATATTTTCAAATTACAACTGAAGATTAAAAAAGTCTTGCATTTCCCAAATTTTATATGCGGAAATGTTCAAGAATCTCAACATTACGTAAGAATTATATCAGAACTGTGAGAATAAATTGAAAATAGATTACAAGATTTTAAGACGAAAGCCTTAAAATTCAATATTTTTCATCTAAATTCTCTTTTCATATTAATGAGATTCCAAAGCCTCTTCAAATAGATATTATTGAATTTCAGTCTGATAATGTCTTGAAGAGTAAATGAATTCTGTATTATAATTTCACAAGCTTTATTCATCTGAAAAAAATATATAAAATTTCAAACATATCATTTTTAAACATAATTATTTAAAAACACATGCTTGTGTGAACAAATACGTTCTCTAGGATGAAGTATGTGAAGTCTTGGACAAGATCACGACTCGCAGATATCCACTTAGAAAGTTTACTTTATGTAAAAAGTAAACTTTCTTAGAAAGTAAAGTTCTTGTTCTTTCTTTATTCAGAAAGTAAAGTTCTTGTGAGTTCACGGGTATTATTCAAGAAGAACGAGATAGTCTTAGGAATGAGAAATAAGTGTCAAGTCTCACATTAGTTTTAATATTTTTAAAAAAATATTGTAGGAGTATAGGAGTATCACTGACATATAAAATTAAGAGTTCACGCATTCGTGGTAAACTGGGAGTCACTGACAGAAATAGTAAGCGGGAAGAGCGACACCTGAGATAGTACGGGCACATAAGACGGAGACCACCGGACCATACGGTAAATCAGGCAATGTCTGTGGATCTTCCTCGACAGCCATCCAGAGGAAGACCAAAGAACTCCTGAATGAAACAATGCTCCAAAATCCGGCAGAGAAACGGCCTTGATGAAAACGACACCCAGAACCGAAGGATATACAGCCTGAGAACGAGAAGAGCCGACCCCAACAGCCTACATAGGCAATGAGTTGTAACAGTGCCAGGAAGAAGAAGATTGTAGGTACTTTATTATCGAGAAAGAATTTTGTTTGAAATACTCGTATATTACAATTCTAAGTAATAAATATTTTATTCATAATTTTTGTGATTGATTTAATAAATTATTATAATTAATTATAAATAGTAATTAAGAATGTGTAATAGCGCTGGAAATAAAACACTGGACTTTGAAACACCTCGTTACTTCGTTTATATCCATAGAAATGTTGATGTGCCTAAAAATTTAAAAACAATACAGGTGTGACCCACAAGTCGTTACCCAATACCCGTTCTAGCACGTGGCCAAAAAAGGTTGACCTCACCTGCTCTATATCAACCAAAATGAGAACTTTATAACAAGCTTATCCTTTCTATTGCTGTGTTAATAAAGTTTCCCTTATGGTTCAAACAATATAAAGTCGGGTGTACTTACGTCCGTGTGTAATAATATGTTTAGTCATAGTTATGTTTTAATAGTTATATTTTTTTATATAAATGTTATAGTTACAACAATTTAATTTTTCAAATATTATATTTAGTAAACATTTATAATGTTAGCAGTCCATTACTAGATTCACATATCACTCTTACTTACTTTATATGGTTGCAAGTCGGGTGTACTTACGTCCGTGTGTAATAATATGTTTAGTCATAGTTATAGTTTAATAGTTATAATTTTTATATAAATGTTATAGTTACAACAATTTAATTTTTCAAATATTATATTTAGTAAACATTTATAATGTTAGCAGTCCATTACTAGATTCACATATCACTCTTACTTACTTTATATGGTTGCAAGTCGGGTGTACTTACGTCCGTGTGTAATAATATGTTTAGTCATAGTTATAGTTTAATAGTTATAATTTTTATATTAATGTTATAGTTACAACAATTTAATTTTTCAAATATTATATTTAGTAAACATTTATAATGCTAGCAGTCCATTACTAGATTCACATATCACTCTTACTTACTTTATATGGTTGCAAGTCAGGTGTACTTACGTCCGTGTGTAATAATATGTTTAGTCATAGTTATAGTTTAATAGTTATAATTTTTATATAAATGTTATAGTTACAACAATTTAATTTTTCAAATATTATATTTAGTAAACATTTATAATGTTAGCAGTCCATTACTAGATTCACATATCACTCTTACTTAATTTATATGGTTGCAAGTCGGGTGTACTTACGTCCGTGTGTAATAATATGTTAAGTCATAGTTATAGTTTAAAAGTTATAATTTTTATATTAATGTTATAGTTACAACAATTTAATTTTTCAAATATTATATTTAGTAAACATTTATAATGTTAGCAGTCCATTACTAGATTCACATATCACTCTTACTTACTTTATATGGTTGCAAGTCGGGTGTACTTACGTCCATGTGTAATAATATGTTTAGTCATAGTTATAGTTTGATAGTTATAATTTTTATATTTATGTGACAGTTACAATTTAATTTTTCAAATATTAAATTAAGTAAACATTTATAATGTTAGCAGTCCATTACTAGATTCACATATCACTCTTACTTACTTTATATGGTTGCAAATTGGGTGTACTTACGTCCGTGTGTAATAATATGTTTAGTCATAGTTATAGTTTAATAGTTATAATTTTTATATTAATGTTATAGTTACAACAATTTAATTTTTCAAATATTATATTTAGTAAACATTTATAATGCTAGCAGTCCATTACTAGATTCACATATCACTCTTACTTACTTTATATGGTTGCAAGTCAGGTGTACTTACGTCCGTGTGTAATAATATGTTTAGTCATAGTTATAGTTTAATAGTTATAATTTTTATATAAATGTTATAGTTACAACAATTTAATTTTTCAAATATTATATTTAGTAAACATTTATAATGTTAGCAGTCCATTACTAGATTCACATATCACTCTTACTTAATTTATATGGTTGCAAGTCGGGTGTACTTACGTCCGTGTGTAATAATATGTTAAGTCATAGTTATAGTTTAAAAGTTATAATTTTTATATTAATGTTATAGTTACAACAATTTAATTTTTCAAATATTATATTTAGTAAACATTTATAATGTTAGCAGTCCATTACTAGATTCACATATCACTCTTACTTACTTTATATGGTTGCAAGTCGGGTGTACTTACGTCCATGTGTAATAATATGTTTAGTCATAGTTATAGTTTGATAGTTATAATTTTTATATTTATGTGACAGTTACAATTTAATTTTTCAAATATTAAATTAAGTAAACATTTATAATGTTAGCAGTCCATTACTAGATTCACATATCACTCTTACTTACTTTATATGGTTGCAAATTGGGTGTACTTACGTCCGTGTGTAATAATATGTTAAGTCATAGTTATAGTTTGATAGTTATAATTTTTATATTAATGTTATAGTTACAACAATTTAATTTTTCAAATATTATATTTAGTAAACATTTATAATGTTAGCAGTCCATTACTAGATTCACATATCACTCTTACTTACTTTATATGGTTGCAAGTCGGGTGTACTTACGTCCATGTGTAATAATATGTTTAGTCATAGTTATAGTTTGATAGTTATAATTTTTATATTTATGTGACAGTTACAATTTAATTTTTCAAATATTAAATTAAGTAAACATTTATAATGTTAGCAGTCCATTACTAGATTCACATATCACTCTTACTTACTTTATATGGTTGCAAGTCGGGTGTACTTACGTCCGTGTGTAATAATATGTTTAGTCATAGTTATAGTTTGATAGTTATAATTTTTATATTTATGTGACAGTTACAATTAAATTTTTCAAATATTATATTTAGTAAACATTTATAATGTTAGCAGTCCATTACTAGATTCACATATCACTCTTACTTACTTTATATGGTTGCAAGTCGGGTGTACTTACGTCCGTGTGTAATAATATGTTAAGTCATAGTTATAGTTTGATAGTTATAATTTTTATATTTATGTGACAGTTACAATTAAATTTTTCAAATATTATATTAAGTAAACATTTATAATGTTAGCAGTCCATTACTAGATTCACATATCACTCTTACTTACTTTATATGGTTGCAAGTCGGGTGTACTTACGTCCGTGTGTAATAATATGTTTAGTCATAGTTATAGTTTAATAGTTATAATTTTTATATTAATGTTATAGTTACAACAATTTAATTGTTCAAATATTATATTTAGTAAACATTTATAATGTTAGCAGTCCATTACTAGATTCACATATCACTCTTACTTACTTTATATGGTTGCAAGTCGGGTGTACTTACGTCCGTGTGTAATAATATGTTTAGTCATAGTTATAGTTTAATAGTTATAATTTTTATATTTATGTTATAGTTACAACAATTTAATTTTTGAAATATTATATTTAGTAAACATTTATAATGTTAGCAGTCCATTACTAGAATCACATATCACTCTAACTTACTTTATATGGTTGCAAGTCGGGTGTACTTACGTCCGTGTGTAATAATATGTTTAGTCATAGTTATAGTTTAATAGTTATAATTTTTATATTAATGTTATAGTTACAACAATTTAATTTTTTAAATATTATATTAAGTAAACATTTATAATGTTAGTAGTCCATTACTAGATTCACATATCACTCTTACTTACTTTATATGATTGCAATATCAATTAATTAATTTGACTGGTAATATTTTAATTAAAGTTTTCTGTCAATATATGTATATTCTGAGTTCCGTTTCATTTAAATTCTACATTATTAAAGATTTCAGGTTTCATTTCGAAAACACATTAAATTCATCATTTGGTTAAATAAATCACCTTGATATTTAAATTTTGGGCTGTCTCTTCAAGTTTATTTTGTACTTTTAAGTATATCATAAGTTATTTGTTTACTATGGATAAACACGATAAAATAACTGCCAAAAGAGTTGCAGATGATAAAAGGAAAAGACGATAGCGTTAATCACAACGAGGAAACGAAACTCTAGAGAAGCAGCAACACGACAATAACATGAAGTTGCGAAAAAATAAGCGCAGCGTCGTATTAAAAAAATATTATTGACGGGTTATTCCGAGTTACATAAGGATCATAGTATAAATATGTCAAAACCCGTACGATGGTTGTCGTCAAAGAAAAAATACGAGAATTGAATTTTGAATACAAGAGAGCGAGAGAGGAATACTTGGATTCTCTGCGAAAGTAATTCGAAATTTGAATCTCGGTGGGCCCGTGATACTGAACGAATTTTAAATACCTAGCTTAAATTTTTTAACCGGTGTAAAAGGGGACGATGTATAAATAATATACGAGTATATAAACAAATTATATATTTATGAATATATATTTTCATAAATGTAGAATTAGTTTTACTTCCGTGAATATTTCACGGGCTGCAACTAGTATGAAATAAGTATTCATATTTGATAAAGTGGTTTTATTCATAATTTAAAAGTGTGAGATTACTTGGATTGTACTTTTCGTAAAGATTCTATATTTTGAATAAATGTACTCAACTTAAAGTTACTCACTGACTGGAAACAGCTTAATTTGTTTGAATATAATCACCTTTCGTTACTCACTGACTGGAAACGGCTTAATTTATTTGAATATAATCACCTTTCGTTACTCAGTGACTGGAAACGGCTTAATTTGTTTGAATATAATCACCTTTCGTTACTCAGTGACTGGAAACGGCTTAATTTGTTTGAATATAATCAACTTATCGTTACTCACTGACTGGAAACAGCTTTATTTGTTTGAACATAATCAGCTTATCGTTACTCACTGACTGGAAACAGCTTAATTTGTTTGAATATAATCAATTTATCAATACTCACTGACTGGAAACAGCTTAATCTGTTTGAAAATAATCAACTTATCGTTACTCACTGACTGGAAACAACTTAATTTGTTTGAATATAATCTACTTATCGTTACTCACTGACTGGAAACTGCTTAATTTGTTTGAATATAATCAACTTATCGTTACTCACTGACTGGAAACAGCTTTATTTGTTTGAACATAATCAGCTTATCGTTACTCACTGACTGGAAACAGCTTAATTTGTTTGAATATAATCAATTTATCAATACTCACTGACTGGAAACAGCTTAATCTGTTTGAAAATAATCAACTTATCGTTACTCACTGACTGGAAACAACTTAATTTGTTTGAATATAATCTACTTATCGTTACTCACTGACTGGAAACTGCTTAATTTGTTTGAATATAATCAACTTATCGTTATTCAATGACTGGAAACAGCTTAATTTGTTTGAATATAATCAACTTATCGTTACTCACTGATTGGAAACTGCTTAATTTGTTTGAATATAATCAACTTATCGTAACTCACTGATTGGAAACTGCTTAATTTGTTTGAATATAATCAATTTATCGTTACTCACTGACTGGAAAAAACTTAATTTGTTTGAATATAATTAATTTATCGTTACTCACTGACTGGAAACAGCTTAGTTTATTTGAATATAATCAACTTATTGTTACTAACTGACTGGAAACAATTTAATTTGTTTGAATATAATCAACTTATCGTTACTCACTGACTGGAAACAATTTAATTTGTTTGAATTTAATCTACTTATCGTTACTCACTGATTGGAAACGGCTTAATTTGTTTGAATATAATCAACTTATCGTTACTCACTGACTGGAAACAATTTAATTTGTTTGAATATAATCTACTTATCGTTACTCACTGATTGGAAACGGCTTAATTTGTTTGAATATAATCAACTTATCGTTACTCACTGATTGGACACTGCTTAATTTGTTTGAATATAATCAACTTATCGTTACTCACTGATTGGAAACTGCTTAATTTGTTTGAATATAATCAACTTATCGTTACTCACTGACTGGAAACTGCTTTATTTGTTTGAATATAATCAACTTATCGTTATTCACTGACTGGAAACAGCTTAATTTGTTTGAATATAATCAACTTATCGTTACTCACTGATTGGAAAGTGCTTAATTTGTTTGAATATAATCAACTTATCGTTACTCACTGACTGGAAACAGCTTAATTTGTTTGAATATAATTAACTTATCGTTACTCACTGACTGGAAACAGCTTAATTTGAGTGAATAACTAATAAAAAAAGTCAGTCCCTCTTGAAATACGATTTCTAAAACAAACAACAGTTGTTTTTATTTTGCTTTCTTTGTGCAATGCCTTAAATCAACGTATTGTTAACTCTATATAAAATATTTTTAACGCTCTGGCCCTCTTGTAGCTGCCAAATGTGATATTATCTCCAGTGTTTATTTTTTTAAAGTAGTTTTGCCTATTTGGGTATTTATGAAGTTGTGCACAACATTTCTTTAAATTTATAGTCAATTTCTTGATTCGTTTTAGTCAATAACAGTGATTTTTTTTATATTTTAAAGTCTCTATTTTGCTATTGCAACATTTATAATAATATTGTTAAATATTTGATTAAGTGATCTTTATATTTCGCTAACTTTCACTATTTCAAATGGATCGACCTTTGTCTGCCGCCTTATAGCAGCTTTTGAAAGCTTTTAAATACAACCGTTTTACGCATTTCTTATTAAAATTGATGCATATATATATACATTAGTTGCAACCCGTGAAATATTCACGGAAGTAAAACAAATTCTATATTTATGAAAATATACAGTCATAAATGTAGAATTTGTTTATATATATCATTTAAACATCGTCCCCTTTTACACCGGTTCAAAAATTGTTAGCTAGGTATTTAAAATTCGTTCAGTATCATGGACCCACCAAGATTCAAATTTCGAATTACTTTCGCAGATAATCTAAATATTCCTCTCTCTCTCTCTCTCTATCCTTCTCTCTCTTGTATTCAAAATTCAATTCTCGTATTCTTTCTTTGACGACAACCACCGTATGGATTTTGGCCTATTTATATTATGACAAGTTGCAACCCGTGAAATATTCACGGAAGTAAAACAAATTCAACATTTTTGAAATACCGAATGGAACAAGATCATTTATGACGGACCCACCGAGATTCAAATTTCGAATTACTTTCTGAGAGAATCCAAGTATTTCTCTCTCGCTCTCTTGTAGCCGAAATTCAATTCTCGTATTCTTTCTTCGACGACAAACATCGTGTGGGGTTTGGATTATTTATACCATGATATAAACATTACACTTCACCAAAAGCTGAACGTTTAACTATCAAATAAAACAAGATCTACAAAGGTTTATTCTTAGTTCGTATTTCTGTCATAAAGTTTCTGCGGTTTATTAATCAAATATGTTTTTCTAAGTATACGCGAGAAAGCTCCTAATATCGATCGTTCAGTTCATTACTCAGACAACTCCAAATAACCTGTTTTGAGATAATGAGAAAACAATATTATAATCGTCACCGTAAATCAAATACTATTCATTTTTGCCCGAGTTTTATATTTTTTATCAATATATTTTATCAACATCTATTGATAAAATATATAAAACTCGGGAAAAAATAAATAGTATTTGATTTATGGTGACGATTATTTTATTGCTTTTCTCATTATTTCAAAACAGGTTATTTGGAGTTGTCTCAGTAATGAACTGGACGATCGATATACTCGTAATTGCCGCAACTTTCCTCTCCAGCCTTAACGCACAATTTTTAATATCTGTCAAATAATGTAGGATCAAATCGCAGGTAAGTGCACCCTTGAGAAGAATCAGTTCTATAAACGAAACAATGTGATTTGTCCATTTATTGTTATTATTATAACATAATACGTCAAACTTCTGATTAAGAAGTTATTTATACCTAAATAGTAACCCATAAAAAACCTCTTATAAGTTGTGTAAAATCGTTAAAAAACGTAAGATTTACGACAAAGTTCACAATTAATGTATATATACCCTTCAGAAACATTAAGAAAAATAATAAAAAGCGGTTTTATTTTAGATTTGTGAGAGCCATTATATTTGCTATTTCGGACTTTTTGCCCTTTAATTAATTAAGTTGGATTACTAAAAGCCTGGATGTTACAATGTATGACTCTTACTCCGGTAGCTCAGTATAGGTAAAACAAGGCTCAATAAGATCTCAAGATGTCGTGGGAAGAGGTAGGCATTCGTCAGTGCTTGGGTAGGTATAAATACATAATGAAACACATATTTGCTGTTAATTGGTTATATATTTAATCCTGACGAGCTGATACTCCGTCAGGAAAATCAAATGGGCAGATTTCTCTCTGCTACTCCGCTAACCTTTCAGATGGACAGGCAGTCGAAGTAATTTATTATCACACAACAGTCCGTTGCGGAAATGTGTCAATTCTCAAAGATTAGATCTCGCCAATCTCTAGAATACTCAAATATCACCATAAAATGACAAGCAAAAGAGGATAAATAAGGTTGATCTTACTCCAATACAGGACAAAATGTATTATCCCAGATCCGCTTCAAGTGTATGACCAGGTCGACTCGTATATGGCCCTCTGACCTTATACTGTTACTACAGGGCCGCTGATGTGAAGAAATTCCCTCAGTGGTTGGCGACCGCCAATTCGTGCCGTAATACACCCACACGACTCAGTTCCTCGGGAATTTACCGGACAAATTGTATCAAATAAGAATGAACAATCAAATGTGAGAAAAGCTTGTTCAAGTTCGCGAACAGCGTCAAGACGAGAATGATGTTGACTTGATAACTTCGTGGCGAGAATGAGGTCGGAAGATCGCGGTCCCTTAATTTAAGGGATCTCAGCCTAGCGCCGCCATTTTGGAACTCTATAGAAAGTCCCTCGCGACCGTTAAAAAAATCATAAATCTTTTCGTTATTTTGCCAATGAATAGTCTATTTAAACTTTCACAGCGTAATTAAGTCGAGAATCCTTTTTGTATAACATCCGGTGAAACTTATTGTTTAAGAGACAATACTGGACCCTTCTTTTTTTAATGTATCTCGAGTGAATTGTTATTCTCAGCCGTTGTTTTCAATATTTAACTATGTCCGTAATAAATTAAGCGCGACGTATTTCTTTAGAAAGGAGAAGAGAAATTTTTTGACCCCTTTTTTCTCTCTCGCATGACAATCGCGGTCATAAAAGCGCCTTCGCCCTCGAAATATATCTTGCGCAAAGTTTTATTTTCTTTTCTTAGTAACAATAGTTATCTGTGACTGCAATAAAACAGATCGCAGACGGAACACTAATTACCGATCCTCATAAAGTGTCGTGTATTTCTATACAAATGGGAAGACAAGCCAGCCACTCGAGGCAGTTAAGTTTGAAACAATAGGAAGCAATCCTTCTCGAAAATGACGCAAGATCTCCCTTTGACTGCTCTGGTTCACTATTTTTAATGGTTATTTTTTAACTACAATAAACTAATTGGTCGGCCGTACCCAAGTCCTGACACTCCATTTTATGTTACCGAAGAAAAAAAAAAAAAAAATAATAAAAAAATAAAAATAATAATTCAAGTACTGATTACGGCCCTGTGTCAATTGGTCATACACCTGCTTGCCGAAACAAGGATTAGATACTATGCTAAAGGGCATGACGTTACTGGGTCATGCCGGATACGCTCGTGGACGATTTAATAAGCCCCTGCATTTGCGAAAAGAGTAGGAAACCACGAAAAACTAACTCTCAGGGCTTCCCTATCTAAGAACACCTGGAAACAGTTAAACATTTTATAGAGCAAGGCACAATACAGGAGAACATCAATTATCGCCTTCCCCTCAACATGGTTACACATAATAAGTCTTATTATTATTTTTACAAAAAAAAGAAACATACAACATTTAGGATAACAAGACAAAACAGTCACAAGAGTAATGTTCAAGAACAGATACTATCGCCTTCTCTACAGCATGGTTACACATAATAATTCTTATTAATTTACAATAGAAAAATGTACAAACATTTAAGATTACAAAGGCAACACACTCACAAGAGTAATGCCCAAAAACAGATCAAGTTACTTAATAGTAATTATGTTAGTTCACAACGGCTTCCCCAGAACCGGATCCGATAGTCTGCACTTTTAGGGGCACTGATTTAGTTTCTTAACCTAATCACTTAAATTAAGGAAGCAAGGAGAGTTTCCTCCCGCTTGTCTGGTGATCTTTGATATTGCAAGATACAAGTCTGGCGATATATCAATAATGAGACTATATAAGACACATTTAACATACGATTTTCCATTACACGGCCCTGAGACACCACTCATAGGGGCGACATCTGACTATAGGCCTCCTCCAGGTCTAAAAACTGACAAGAAACAGTTACACTTGGTTATACAATACAGCAAATATGTGTTTATAATATCATCACCTCGGGGATCGTCATCCCTTTAGTGCCAATTCTCGTGCTAGCCAGAGTCGTCAGTGCAACGCCCACACACATCACGGACGGTGCCAAAACTCGCATGATCCATAAAATACCATGGTTATCCGGGCACCGACGGTGCCATGAGCGTCCACCTAGACCGGGAGCATATGCCAATTTGGGTTCATGACGCCCATGGTTGGAGTCACACTCAACAACCCCCACTGGATGTATATAGGCCATCCGTAAGCCTCCACTGGATGTATATAGGCCATCCGTAAGCCTTTCGCTGATTGGTTGGAGCCTACTCCACAACCGTTGTCACCAGTGCGACACCCGCGGACCCAAAGGGCGGAGCCAAGTTGTACATGATGTCCACGCACAAAACTACGGTCGTCCTTGTACCAATGGTGTCTACGAGCGCCCACCTCTGTCGTCGGTGCGACGGCCGCAGAACCAACGGGCGGAGCCAAGATGTGCATGACGTAGTCATACCATACTATGCACCTCCGTGTACCGATGGCGTCACGGACGCCTGCCCACCTGGACCGGACTGACAATAAAACCTTTGTCACCAGTGTGACGCCTGCAGGCCCAAAGGGCGGAGTCCATACATACTACTACGGATGTCCCCGTACCAATGGTCCACAAGCGCCCACCTCTGTCGTCGGTGCGACGGCCGCAGAACCACGGACGCCTGCCCACCTAGACCGGACTGACAATAAAACCTTTGTCACCAGTGTCACGCCTGCAGGCCCAAAGGGCGGAGTCCATACATACTACTACGGATGTCCCCGTACCAATGGTCCACAAGCGCCCACCTCTGTCGTCGGTGCGACGGCCGCAGAACCACGGACGCCTGCCCACCTAGACCGGACTGACAATAAAACCTTTGTCACCAGTGTCACGCCTGCAGGCCCAAAGGGCGGAGTCCATACATACAACCATGGATGTCCCCGTACCAATGGTCCACAAGCGCCCACCTCTGTCGTCGGTGCGACGGCCGCAGAACCAACGGGCGGAGCCAAGATGCGCATGACGTAGTCATACCATACTATGCACCTCCGTGTACCGATGGCGTCACGGACGCCTGCCCACCTAGACCGGACTGACAATAAACAATAAAAACATGGAAAAAGAAAAAATAAAAATCATTGGCCGAAGCCTCACAATTAAGGATATCCCATCGAAAGCCCCCCCACCAAGGCACGCACCAAATCCTTTTCATTCATACTTCCCAGCAGCACTTCAAAAACCCCTGTAGCAACCCCACTCATTCTCTATCATAGAGCTGCCTTCCATTCAACCTATACGACCTAGTGCCAGGTGAGCGACCCTTGATAGAACAGGATAAGGAATTGATAAGGATGTATCCAATGTGACATCATGAGGAAGTGAGCGCCGACGCTCTATTAAACGACGCGCATACAAATGCTATGCTATCAGCAAAATCCCCACTCATTGTCCAGCACATGGTCTATTGAGCGCCACCATATTTTTTTCTTGGAACATGGAAACCTAATTTGGTAAAACTGAATTACCACAAGTGCCACGGCAGCTCTCGCGTCAATTCACCGTAATGGAGCCTTTATTCCACCTTGGCGATGTCTTTGACGCGAAATTTACCTGCCACTTTCCCCTTCAGGTCAGACAGTTCATATATTGTGTCGGAAATTTACCTTGTGACCACACACTTGACAAATCGGGGCGCTAATTTGTTGCTGAAATATCGCCCAGCGTTTGATTGGCTAGAATACCCTCTCCATACCACCTGTCCAACTAGGTGGTTTATAACCTAGGTGTAAACTACACCAAGCAGCGCTTAGCTTCCAGCCTGCCACAACCTATCTGTACTTTTAACCTAAAGGTTGTTCCCTTTGCCTTATACCATTAGTTATTGCAAAAAGTGCGAACAAAACGTTCTTCCGGCACGGCCCCTCTATTCGGAGAACGATCCATGATGGGGCAGGGTAGAGATTATGGCGATGAGAAGAAAGGTGAACTCATCTTGCTATTCTCACAGTATCATTGAGGCATGAACAATCCTTCCCTAGGTGTTCGCATCACTCGCATTGGTTTACTCTAAACCACTTGACGAACACGTAATTAATGAGGAATTAAACCTCTCCTATACTAGTCTTCTGCGGATCATGGCGGGGATATTTATTCCTCATATACCTTTAACTAATAGTTTTCGATGACGCCACCTCAACGATGAAGTTTAAACAACTTGCCAACTTTATACTACGGCCAGCATCGTGAAAACATGCTCCGCTCCCGATGAAGGAGGTTAAACGAACATGTTGCTTCAATACTGCATGGTATACTCGCTCGCTTGTATACAGACATGCGCCCTAAGGTCTCTGATTTCCTGCCCGAGCACATTAAAGTTGTCACCACGCGTTATATATGTAGACGTTCTAAAAATCAGGGTGTGTAATACCCTTGCGATAGAAAAACAAATCAAAGTTTTTTCGCCCTTTGGTGACATACTTGTACTAATTAATCAGCGATCTAGGTTTCTATTACATCTGCGGTATCATGAAGCTTATGGCTGGCGAGCTTACCGCAAGGCTAGGCGTTGTTTCGAAAACTAAACTGAACTAACTACAATATACGGGTAATACGAGTAAAATTCTAACTTATTTACCATGCCGCTGGTTATGAAACTTCTACAGTATTACTCTCTACTAGGATCCCTCCTGAGTTCGTCGCGGTACGTAAGATGACCTAGACATTTGCATGCGTCATCGCAAAATTCGGATTTGTATAACCCTGTAGTACGGCTTCCTAATACACGCACAGGCACAAACAATTATAGCCGTACGTCTAGAAGGCAACCTCAAAGGAACACAATACCAAATACAATACATAGGCACAAATACAATACAATACTAACAGAAATGAAATTATAAATATAATTAATGCAACAAAAAAAAATACAATTCAGGATAATAAGATGTATGCATGGCAGATAATCAGATACGGAAAAACACACAAGAATTATAACTCTCAAGCCTTTACCTGAGATCAATAAAGTCAATAATTAATTATCTCCAAGACTCTCAGTCCTGTTTGCATATTATTAAACCAACATGGTACAGAACCCTGGTCACCCTGATCGGCGAACAATTGTTCCATCATTCGTTGCATCTCAGCAGGAATGTTTTTTAAGCCAAATGGGGTGACCACAAACCGATATTGTCCCCGGCCCTCTACAAAGAGTGCCGTCTTACGTTTAGACTCTTTGCTTAATGGCATTAGCCAAAACTCATGGCTCAGATCTAAAGCAGTGAGGTAGCGCGTATCTCGAAGATTATCGAGGATTCGGTTGATGTTAGGTAACCGATAACAGTCCGACTGCGTTACAGAATTTAATTTGCGGGGGTCCAATACAAATCGAGCGGAACCATCCTTTTTCGGAACAATAAAGGCATTATTAAGCCATGAACTCCTAGAGGGTTCAACTACTCCTAACCTGATCATTTCATCTATCTCCTTAATCATCTGCTGACGACGCACATGAGACAAAGGGTACGTTTTTTGTTTCACCGGCGGGTGCGTACCGGTTTCAATAACATGATTAACTAAAGTGGTACGACCCAAACCTATTCTTTCAAAAGCGATGCTCTCAAACTGGTTGACCATCAGGAGCAATTGCTGCGCCTGTCGAGGGGATAGGTCTCCGGCGGAGGTTAACACGAAGGCCTCTGAGGTCCGGAGGCAACTGCCGATAAGGAAGACGACCCCGACTCGTTTAAGAACCTACTCGAATGAGGAAACAATTTCGGTGTAAGCCCGGAACGCTTCAAAAAGGGAATGCCGAGCACTAAGCAAGTATCTAAAGAAGGAACTACCTGGAATTCCACCAACACAGTTTGGTGATCATAATGTAAGGGCAACTGGATCGTACCCAGCACCCGATGTCCCTGACTATCAGCCGTGTGAACGACTCCCTCAGTAGTTCGCATAATAAACCGTAAGTCCTTAAAATTCTTATACAGATTACCACCTATTACGTTAATTGCTGCACCTGAATCTAGCAACGCCCTAAATGGTGAGCCCTGAATTTCACAATGAAGATAGGGTCTCTCATCCCTAGCATTTGAAATTTCTATGGCACTAAGGTTACGGCTATTATTTCTTAATTCTATTGTTTTTGACCAACCCCTTAGCTCCGAATTACCTTGACCGGGTTGGTCCCCTATCTGTTTTTTGGAATTAAGGAGCTCGGCGGCGGACGCGAAGTATCCGTCAGCAAAGTAAAAGGTCTAGAAGTCTCGGCACGACTCCTTACGCGATTACTTGGCGACTTATCCGGTTCCTTCTGGATAAGTGGTTTGTGCGGACAGTCGCGGGCAATATGATGCGGAAGATTGCACAAGAAACACCTCAACAAGGTCGGCCCTCTACCGATAACCTTCTGTGAGACGGATGACACACGTGCCCTTACCCTTGGCTGCACCTGCAGCGGCCGGGGTGATACCTCACCACTCCTGTTCATTTGTTCGAAAGAGGCACATACTCTTTCCATCTCTCGTACTGACGCAGGCCGAGTACTGACAAGGACTGAGCTAAACCTAACGTGAAGCCCTCTCTTGAACACCTGTAACAGCTCCACCTCTGTCAAGGCAGAGTCCAGTGTACTGTTTACCTCCGAAATTCGGGAGATATAATCGGTGGAAGATTCTTCGTGACCCTGCTTGGATGCCCAAATATCCAGCTTTCTATCTATCATAAAACTCTCCGATTCGAACCTCTCCAAAAAATGTGCCTTCAATGTAGCCCATCTCATAGGGTTCCTATACGTAATCCTGAAAAAGGTCAGGGCTCTGTCGCGCAAAAATTCAGGTAGGACGGGAGAGAGAGAGTCTACATCGAACCTACGTGCGTGTGCTATTTCCTCGAGCCTAACCAAAAACTGACGTACGCTACCCGAGCCATTAAACGGATCCACTGGCCACGATGAAAAATTGATATTTAATGGAGGTAATTGATTACCTCTAGTGCTAGGAGACGGCAACATTCCCAAGTCTCTTGAAGGGCAAGACCCGGTAAATGGCAAGGAAGAGTCCGAACGAGGGGCTGTCGCTCCGGAAACCAGTTCCATAGAAAATTCCGGGGCTCCTCGCAAATTAACATGTGCCTTAGACCTTTGAGGCAATATAACCTCCTCTGTAGGAGAGCGAACGAGGCCACGATTGTAGTTCCATGCTTGCCGACGCAACCTGGGGAGTTTGTTACCCGGAGTGATTCCCCTCTCCATCAATTCCCCAATCAATCTCTCCTTAGTTGCACTCGTAATATTGTCAATAGGACTCATTGTGGACTTATCCTCAGCTAGCAGGGTGAGAGTTCTATCTGAAAGATTAGAAATCCCAAAGACTCTAGGCCACGCTGTTATTAATACGTGTTCCCAATCTCAGGAATAGCCTTCACCAGAAATTCCAATCGCATGTAATCGAAGAAAACAACTCTACCTTAAAGGCCTAAAATAGAATAATTCAATAAGTTCGATCACCCGGCCACGCTATTATAACACCGGTCTACTACTAATCTCGCCGACCAGATGTACGACAGCTAATATTCGTCAAACTTAATTAGCGAAACAGCCGGACGGCTCTGAACGAATAATGTTATAGTTGGCAAACTTAGTGCTCTAAATATTCTATTTTTTGTTGATGATTTAAAAATCTTCAAAGCGATCCAAACTCCGGAACACGCCACCAACTCTATCCAACCGGAAAGAAAACGTAACGAATTATTCCTCGCCAATGCAACAAGGAACTTCTATCAGCTGCTAAACACCCGGCCAATCACAAGAAACTATGGCGTTCCACCAGCTCTGCCTATCCGATTACCGGCCAAATTCGAGATTATACTCCTCGTAAAACTACGCTCAACTCGATTTTTTCTAATTTTAGAAAATAACTACCTACACTCGCACAGCTTTTATCAACCGCACGTTATTAGTTAGTTATTATATTTTATTTAATAAATAAAATCCTCAACTCATACACAAAATGACCGCCAAACAAACGGTATTTGAATCAATTTCCGCCCGACCGACTTGACCGAAGTACAAAGCCTATGCTTTGTCGTTTTAGCGGTCCTGAATTGCCTTCAATTCTTTACCGAGTTATATGCAGTTAATCAAAACAATATAACAAAATTATACACCGTATACGATACAATAATGCACAAAACTTCGAATATCAAAAAAAGGAAGAAAAGAAAGAAGAAAACATAAAATTCTAATACACAGTATACAATAAAGTAATGCACAAGATATTCAAATCGAAAAAGAAAAGAAGAGAAAAAAAACATAAAATTCAAATACACAGTATACAATAAAGTAATGCACAAGATATTCAAATCGAAAAAATGAAAAAAAAGAAGAAAAAAACATAAAATTCAAATACACAGTATACAATACAGTAATGCACAAATTAGTACCAAAAGAAGAAAGAAAGGAAAAAAACATAAAAATACAAATTATACCGTCCAAGCTCGATGACGTACCTCGACGCCCCACGTTGAAGGGCGGTCAGTTTCGGACTTTTTGCCCTTTAATTAATTAAGTTGGATTACTAAAAGCCTGGATGTTACAATGTATGACTCTTACTCCGGTAGCTCAGTATAGGTAAAACAAGGCTCAATAAGATCTCAAGATGTCGTGGGAAGAGGTAGGCATTCGTCAGTGCTTGGGTAGGTATAAATACATAATGAAACACATATTTGCTGTTAATTGGTTATATATTTAATCCTGACGAGCTGATACTCCGTCAGGAAAATCAAATGGGCAGATTTCTCTCTGCTACTCCGCTAACCTTTCAGATGGACAGGCAGTCGAAGTAATTTATTATCACACAACAGTCCGTTGCGGAAATGTGTCAATTCTCAAAGATTAGATCTCGCCAATCTCTAGAATACTCAAATATCACCATAAAATGACAAGCAAAAGAGGATAAATAAGGTTGATCTTACTCCAATACAGGACAAAATGTATTATCCCAGATCCGCTTCAAGTGTATGACCAGGTCGACTCGTATATGGCCCTCTGACCTTATACTGTTACTACAGGGCCGCTGATGTGAAGAAATTCCCTCAGTGGTTGGCGACCGCCAATTCGTGCCGTAATACACCCACACGACTCAGTTCCTCGGGAATTTACCGGACAAATTGTATCAAATAAGAATGAACAATCAAATGTGAGAAAAGCTTGTTCAAGTTCGCGAACAGCGTCAAGACGAGAATGATGTTGACTTGATAACTTCGTGGCGAGAATGAGGTCGGAAGATCGCGGTCCCTTAATTTAAGGGATCTCAGCCTAGCGCCGCCATTTTGGAACTCTATAGAAAGTCCCTCGCGACCGTTAAAAAAATCATAAATCTTTTCGTTATTTTGCCAATGAATAGTCTATTTAAACTTTCACAGCGTAATTAAGTCGAGAATCCTTTTTGTATAACATCCGGTGAAACTTATTGTTTAAGAGACAATACTGGACCCTTCTTTTTTTAATGTATCTCGAGTGAATTGTTATTCTCAGCCGTTGTTTTCAATATTTAACTATGTCCGTAATAAATTAAGCGCGACGTATTTCTTTAGAAAGGAGAAGAGAAATTTTTTGACCCCTTTTTTCTCTCTCGCATGACAATCGCGGTCATAAAAGCGCCTTCGCCCTCGAAATATATCTTGCGCAAAGTTTTATTTTCTTTTCTTAGTAACAATAGTTATCTGTGACTGCAATAAAACAGATCGCAGACGGAACACTAATTACCGATCCTCATAAAGTGTCGTGTATTTCTATACAAATGGGAAGACAAGCCAGCCACTCGAGGCAGTTAAGTTTGAAACAATAGGAAGCAATCCTTCTCGAAAATGACGCAAGATCTCCCTTTGACTGCTCTGGTTCACTATTTTTAATGGTTATTTTTTAACTACAATAAACTAATTGGTCGGCCGTACCCAAGTCCTGACAGCTATTCTGTGAGTATAAAAGTAAATATATTAAAGTTGTTTGGGGCTGCTTTTATGTTTGCTCTGGAATGATATATGTTACTCTGAATTGTTCATTCGTCAATTTGGCCAAGAGTTGGAATGAAGCGTTCTGACACTTAGTCGTTCAAGATGTTTTGGGACCATTTTCATTCATGTTTCTCTTTGACTATTTTGATTTCGACATTTGCCAAAACCATGGTGACAGAAAAGTGTGAAAAAAAAAAAATGCAAATATAGGGAAGTTATGAAAAATAAGAGTAAGCTGTAATTTTATCTTTAATGATGGAAGGGTTACGAGAGATATCGAACGGCGTGTAGCGAAAAAAAAAACAAAGTAATTGTGACATTTTTACTCGAATCGAACAGTATCAAAATCTACTAAGTCCCGATTTATCAAAATTGGACCAAAACGTGAACGTGGGAAAATACTGTCTGTAGCCGTATAAATATTGTGGAAATGCGAGCACATAGAATAATATATAGAGGGGACAATATTTGTCAGAATATGGAATGAAGTGATAAGAAATGAATGTAAACTTGAATCTGATATGTTGAATATGATAATGAAACCATTTTGAGATGGTTTGGTCACGTGGAACGAATGAATGAAGAAAGGTTAATAAAACTAATATATTGAGCAAATGTGGGTGGTAGAGAAATACCAAGAAGAGTATGGTTGGATAAAGTGACGGTATTTAAAAAAAATATTATATGTAAGTAAGAATTATCGTAGGAGTTGTAGAAGAGGCGAAAGATGTGTGTTGGAAAGTTTGACACTCTATCATCTATGCCTTCACCGATAGGAAAATGGCATGACGGTTAGTTTGTATGTATTTTGTTCAAAAAAATTAACCGAATTTTTAACTCTATTTGAAAATATTAAAAACGTTTTTGAAAATATTGTATAAACAAACCCAAACCTTGATTTTAAATATAAAATTTATATTTGAAGTTCATATTTTAAAAGTTCCAAAGTTCCATAAGAAGATAATAAAGCCTACAATCCTTGTTTTAATCTATCTTTGGTTAATTTATTTCTGCTTCCTTGCAAGGATTTTCATTAGTGCTTTTCAAATTCATACTAACGATTATTTTATGAGGATATATTTTAATCATTGTATTTGAAAAATATCAACAGCCGAGAAACAGTCCAAAATATTGAGCACCCGTGAAAACGTACATACACATATATATACAGATTACCATATCCCTTTTGGGCTAGGCAGAGAGGACATATTTCTACGTCTATCTTTCCGTGCGCAAAGTTCTCGCCTCTTTCACATTTACACATTTCTTCTGTGTCTCATACTACTTTCCTGAGTTAAAATTTATCCTACAATCTCCTTTTACTCTTTCCTTGTTCTTTTTCTTCCTTCTCTGTCAATAATTTTAGACATAAATATTATTTTGATATGAAGATATATTTTCAATAGCTATCTTTTGATCAACCTAAAAAAAACCATGTTTCGTTAAACGGGTTAAATTCGTATCGCCGTCGTCGTTGCCGGGCCTCACAGTCGAGGATGCCCTCGCCACTCCAACGTCAGTCCTGAACCGTTCTCCTACGTTGATCATGTGATCTTCTGTGAGAGAACAACCCGATCCTAAATGCGCACTCCCTCCCGCAAATGCCACATACATATGGACCCTGCTGAGCCGCCTGGCCCATGCTGACGCATGTTTGCAGCGCGCAGACTGTTTCTCACACGTCTAGCCGCTGAGACGCCATCAGCCCGAGAACATACGGCTCTCCACCCCTCACGGTCCCGAGCCATCTGCTCTCCCAGTTCTCAGGCGCCCCGCACAAAGTAAGCGACTCTCGTAGACTGTCCTTATAGCGCTTCCTCTGCCCACCAATTCTTTGCTTGCCCACCATTTCCCCGTACAAGACGCGTTTTGGCAGTCTATGATCACCCATGCGATTTATGATCGCCCATGCATCACATGCCCGATCCACCGCAATTTCGACTTTACAACTCGTATAAAGTGGAATAAACAGTATTTTTCTTTGAAGTATGTTTTTGTGTGAAAACTCTGCAAGTATTATTTTAAATAAAAAGACAAATAAACTATACACTGGACAAAAAAGTATTAAGTAAATTATTTTTAACAGGTTTCAGTTAAAATATTTATTTTAACTTTTTTTCTTCTAAAATAATCGTAGCAATGAAATAAATTGTTAAATTAAACTCGTATTCGTATCTAAGAGCACACACTAGCCCACAATACACAGTTGAACCAATTGTCTTGTTTCGGTATGCATTGAGTATTATTTGATTTTCAACAATCAATCGACTCGGTATTGGAATGCTGGTTCAGTAGTTCTGTATTAGTAACGCTGTTTGATTTTACCTAACTCTCATTATATTTGCTGATTAAGGATGTTGTTATGTAAACCTGTTTGTATTTGAGGACTGGTGTTATCAGAACATTCTTGGTTCATAATTATTAAAATAAAAACATGGCTTCTATAGCACTCCTTTGTAACTAAATATCCCTTCAAGATCACTTTGTTTTGATTTTTTTTTCTCAGTGTCATGTCAGGTCCCCTCAACGTTGAATATCTTTTGAGAGTAGACATATTTGTGCCCGGCAGCCCGAAAAAGATCTCCAACGCCCCTTATGCCAGTCTAATCACGTATAGTGTATTGCGAAGCCAGGAGATTTGCCTTTTTATGAAGCCTACGTATAAATGCGATTAAGAACTTTTATTGAATGGTCTTTTATAACGTTAATTTTATCTCTTTGCTAGAAGAACTTGAAATCGCGTCTATTATATTAAAAAAATTAAAATCTTATTTAAAAAATGGTTCAGTGATTAATCCTGAATATCCGTAACTTTTTAAACTTTGGACGAATATTTTAATCACATGAATATCTTTATTTTATAGTTAACCTATGTGGTCTAGTTAGTAAGACGTATATCATATCTTCTAATCCGAGGGTGCAGGTTCGATTCCCGATGGAACTATTTTTTTTTAAAAGGGTTCTAGTCTGTTTTTTACTCTAGACCTCTTTAACATACTCGTATTTATAATTGGTTGAAGGAGATTTCCACATAGAAATAAACTCGCCAGGTTTAACTATATACAATAAAATTGTTATATAATACAATGTTTTCATACAAATGTTTCAATTTTTCTTTATTAATTTTTATAATATTTTATTATTTTGTTTGATTAGAAAATAAAAAGCGATTTGAGTAAATTCTCTAGATTATATTATAAAGGGTGTCCCATAACTCAACGTCAAGCCGGTATTGAAGAAAAGGCAAGCTTATGAAGGTTTAGAATTAAAAAAAAATTCTTGAAAAAGCCTTATACTTTTCGATTTATAGGCATTTCTTAGAAAATTATGAAAGTAGCTACCCTGAGCCAAATGTTTGTATGCTGTGACTAAAAATAGCCATATTTTATAATTTTCATGGTTGTATCGCAATTCTAGATAGCCCTGCTATAAGTCGGAGTCTGATATAAAATTTTAAAAAATCTTAACGTTCGAAAAAAAATATTTTTGTCCGATCATAAAAACTTAAATTTTTTATCACCTAACTTTAACTCATCATACTGCAAAAATAATATACTACACTAGCCTGACAAGTTACATCGAAAGACGGCCTAATTAGTAGGAATTTCAAAATGGTACAAAACATACCTAATACACTCTTAAAAACAATTTTAAAACATTAATTTATGTAATTAAAGATCAAATTCATTAAATTTGAGCGAGACAAACAATACTTCGCATTGCAAAGCAAATCGCTTACTCTAACGAGCTAGAGTAAGACAGCTAATGTCACCATTTTTTGCATGAACTAGCTAGACTTATTAGTTACAATTGTCTCTCTCTTCCCTTAACATTTAATTTGTTACAATTATCTCTTGGGAAAAATTGAGAACGGAAAGGTGCCGGTTGATATGTCCTCAGGACGAATTTCATTGCCTCATAAATTCAGCAATTTAGTGACGTCAAAAGAAGCATTGGTCGAAAATGTATTTCCCCATATTCAAATCAATTATGAGAATCACGACTGGCTGAGCGAACGAGCTATTCTTGCCGCCAAGAACAAAGACATCTATGAACTTAATATTATTCAGTTCCTTTTTTGATGTTTCGCAATTTTATATGTTTTGAGTTTTAACTTTCTTCCTTCTTTTTCAGTGCAATCGATCTGCTTTAGTTCATCAAAATGCCAGGGAAGCAGCAGAACGACGTGCAGCCAGACTTGAGGATGCACGGCTGGAGCACGGCGATCGCGTTCTGCAGCTTCAGATCTGCTTCGTTCTCAACATATTGAACGCGACAGGCTGAGAGTGGCTGAAAGACATCAAAAATATTGTATACCCACAAGCATTGTGAAATTAAACATACTAGAAACGTGTGCTTTTTATTTTCTTTCTTTTCCATTTAACCAGACTGAGCCACAGCAATGCGTGGCCGGGTACAGCTAGTGATATAATAAATTTATTTCATTAAATAAAAGACTTCTTAATAACTTGGATACGAGTCTTAAAATTTCCTAGAAATAAAAAACCTATTAGTATTATTTACATAAAACTTTTTCTTTTGTGAGATTTTTCGGTGGAATAAAAAAAACCCCATTAAGCTAACCTTACCGTATTGACGGTGGCGAGGTACGACCAGACTTATTAAGTTTTAAGTATTATAAAACAAACTTTTCTGGATAACTTGAGGGAGGAATGTTTCCCAGAATAATATCCCAGAAGTAATGAGCTCACTTCTTGTAGGCAAACTTTAAATGAGGGAACATAGTTCAGAATATTCAAAATGTCAGGTGTAAGTTTGGTGAAACAGACTCTGGGGGCTGCAAAGTCTAAAACTAATATGTCGCGCATGACCTACAATTAGAGTTTGTGTTGGTAATAAAAGACAATAAAAAACTGGACAAATCTTCCATGAAATTTTTTACAACCTTTCGTACGTACAATTATGAAATATGTGTTATGGAATAAATTAAAATGGATTATTGTAATTTATTTTTATCAAACACTGTTTATTCCACTTTTTTGTAACGGTATAACCCTACCGGTTTCAAGGCTTTAACCTCATCTTCAGGGGAGCACAAACAAGACTAAATTCTGTTCGAACTGGTGCCGATATACACGTTTCAACGGTTGGGGGCTGAGGAGTGAGGAAAGCATGGGACGATTTCGGCCAAGAGCGGAGAGATTTTTGGGATATAACTGTTCACTAGATGTTCGGATCGATGTAATGACTTAGAAATTTCTAGGACCTCTAATCTGTCCAATTGATTCCCGTTACTACTGATATGTAAGAATTTGGCATCATCGATAGAAAAAGTATGGTTTTCACGGTGACAATGATTAGCCATTTCAAAATAAATTAGAGGATTTGTTAAGGCGGATTTGTGTTCACGAAATCTCTTTTCAAAAGATCTTCCTGTTTTTCTTATATAGAAATTATCACAGTCAGCACATAAAAGTTTAATATTTGTTTGATAAAAATAAATTACAACGTCTTTAAGCCGCCCCAACGTTAATGCCTTAACTATTAATAACATATAATGGATTAATTAGGCGGAAGGATAGCTAGTAGAAGTACTTAATTTACTTTTAAAAACCTAAGTCAAGTGGCTGAAACAATTAACTGAAAAAACTTTAAAATAAATTATGGCTGCTGTGTTTAGAATATGCAGATATAGCTTGGGACACTTCATGACACAGTAGGGTAAAATAATTATCGTCGTTCGTCTTTGCTGGGGCCTCGTAGCCGACAATCGCATCGCCATTCCCAACGTCAATTAATTCAGACAAAAAAGTTATTATTTGTTTCTATCAAATTAAATCTATGTATTCTAGTGAGTAAATATTCAAATGTATATTTATTTCATACTCATGTTATTTATAGTTCAGGCATCAACTCTTTGAATGTTTAAATACATTGTAATTTGTTAAGTCAAACGCTGTTGACCCCTCTTTATAAAATGGTGTAGCCCATCAGTTTCAAAGTTTTCACCTCATTATCAGGGAAGCACAATAATCTGATTTGTGATCCCCTGATGATGACGCGAAAGCCTTTTAACCGGTAGGGTTGTATTGTTATATGAAGCGGAATAAACAGTGTTTTACTAAACAAATTAAAATTATTTTATACTTTATTGTACAACGTAAACATACTATGCGTATCCAGAAAGTATTGCAAATACAATCTGGCGGGTATATTGCCAGGCGGTAATCTCTTCCAACCAGCCTGACAAAAGTAAATGAAGCAAGTTACGTGGTCGCATAAATCATTCAAATGACTATCCATCCCCACGAAATCCATAAACACGTACGTAAGCATATGCCCACAAACCCCACAAAGACGTATCAAATCACCCGAACATTTTTTTTCATATAAAGTGAGATATTATCAATCAAAAGTAAAAAAAGGAATGGTGTAGAGGAAAGGAAAAGAAAAATCAGGAATGAAACACGTTATTTTACTGACTAGAAATCTGTTTAGATAAAACAGATGACACCATGTCAATAAACCCGGCCGGTTACACGGTATACGAAGTGTCATACAATACAATATGAAGTTGTTCAACAAGGTTTGGAGTGAAAGAAATACATTATTTAATCATTTTATGACAATTCTTGTATTGGGTGTTAACATAAGCTGTGTCCGTTTTTTTTTTTTTTTTTCAAATTAAAAATGAACACCAAAAGTAAAACAAAATGATAAAGGTTATACGTCATTCGAAAGTAAATTTTCTGCTCTACAAGATTATGTATTTGCTTTTACGTTACACATATTATTTTATTTGATTACAAGCCTTCAAAATGGACTGTCAAGTTGACGAAAGTGAGCATTTTCGACACCTCCTTCTTTTTGCGTTCAATCGAGGGAATAAAGCTGCTAAAGCTGCTCGCGATATTTGCGAAGTGTACGGTGAAGGTGCTATGAATGAAAAGATAGGTCGTCGATGGTTTTTGCGTTTCAAAGACGGTAATTTCGACCTGAAAGACATGGAGCGTTACTGATGACCAGTGGACTTCCATGAGGACCGCTTAAACCATATTATTCATAAAAATCCCCTTCAAACCACCGTAGAATTAGCTGAGCAGATGAATTGTAGTCACATTAGTATATACCGCCATCTTAAATCAATGGGAAAAGTCCAGAAGTTCGGCGCTTTGGTTCCACATGTTTTTGTTGTTTTCACTCAAAAGTCGAAATTACCGCCTTTGAAACAACAGAAGGAGGTGTCAAAAATGCTCACATTCGTCTACTTAACATTCCATTTTGAAGGTTTGTAGTCAAATAAAATAATATATGTAACGTAAAAGCAAACACAACATCTTGTAGAGCAGAAAATTTTCTTTCAAATGACTTATAACCTTTTTTTACTTTTGGTGCTCATTTTTAATTTGGAAAAAAACGGACACAAATTATGTTAACACCGAATATAAAAAAACACTGTTTTCAAATCAAAATTATAAAAATAAAAACAAATAAAAATTGAGTAAGGTCATCAATTTTTCATAACAAAGCTGTATTGGCTGTTTCACAATGTAATAGTATGTGTGTTAAGGAAGGATAATTCTTCCTTAAACAAACCAGAATAGTAAAAGTAGTGAATAAAGTTTGCAAATGATCCCCGGGAATCGTTGCAAAGCACGCTAAAACGAGCCATTTGGAATACCTATTGCCTTCAAGGTTGTGTGTATTATCTACCGTTCTTGAACAAAAGTGGTTCAAATACATGAATGAACTATCGATTGCTGTTGTAGAACCATTTTGTTGTATTTTACAGGGCATTACGGTTACGCTTAACATCGAATTAATTTTATCTTCCAAGATAATTGGTTGGATATATCTTTTTGGTTGGACATTGTGGCGGAATGTGAAGATTGTAACCGATGCAGTCGATGTTTGTTGATTGTGGCTTGTTTGAAATGTGAAGATTGTAAACGACTAAGTCGAAGTTTTCATTGAGTTAAAATTATTTCCGTACCTTAAATGATGAAGCTGATTGTGGCCATGGTTGAAATGTGAAGATTGTAAACGATGCAGTCGATGTTGGTAAATTGTGGCTAGTTCTGAATGTGAAGATTATAAACGAAGAAGTCAATGTTTTTATTGGATTTATATTATTTCCGTACCGTAAACGATGATGTTGATTCTGGCTATGTTTAGAATGTGAAGATTGTAAGGCGAAGTTTTCATTGAGTTAAAATTATTTCCTTACCTTAAATGATGAAGCTGATTGTGGCCATGGTTGAAATGTGAAGATTGTAAACGATGCAGTCGATGTTGGTAAATTGTGGCAAGTTCTGAATGTGAAGATTATAAACGAAGAAGTCAATGTTTTTATTGGATTAATATTATTTTTGTACAGTAAACGATGATGCTGATTCTGGCTATGTTTAGAATGTGAAGATTGTAAACGACGAAGTCGATGTTTTTCTTGGGTTAAAATTATTTGTATACCGTAAACGATGCAGCTGATTGTGGCCGTGTTTGAAATGTGAAGATTATAAACGATGATGTAGATCTGTTGGTAAATTGTGGCTGGTTTGGAATGTGAAGATTATGAACGAAGAAGTCAATGTTTTTATTGGATTAATATTATTTCCGTACCGTAAACGATGATGTTGATTGTAACTATGTTTGGAATGTGAAGAATGTAAACGACGAAGTCAATGTTTTTATTGAATTAAAATAATTTTCGTACCTATTTTGACTATTAAATCTGGTTTAAATAATGGGTTTCTACCAAATCCATATTTATTTACCAAATTGCAAGTAAAAGTTTTCTTATTTTGCTTAGTATGGCTTTAATATTTCAGAATTGTGATTCAAACATGTCAAAGAGCGTGGCTGGGAGACAGCATTACCTTCGGTCCCAGTAATCGAACTCTCGGGCTTAGGACCATAGAAGAAGGCACGAAACTTGTGGTTCATCATTTCACGTGCTAGCAATTATATCACACGTCAAAGGTAACAACACTCAGTTCATATAGTATTGTCACCAGACGAACTCACTTACCAGGCTAGAATCATTTTTATTTATTTATTTGGTTACCATTGGGTATCGAACCAGGTACCCTGAAGGGGAACTAGGTCACGGAGGTCGTCAATTATAGACCTTATTACACAGTTTGATTAAATTACCTTAAATATATTTAAAAAAAATTATGTTAATTTTTTCTTAAATATTGAAAAAATATGTAAACGGATCTTAAAATAGATAAACGGTTAAAATTAAAAAGCAGTTCTTATTTATCATCAAGATCATACATACCACGTACTTATCGAAATAGGCAAGTAGAATATATATTCACTTCAATAGTTTGCTTTTCACACGGAAATAGAATCGGTGCCATACATTTCAGTAATTATACTCGCTTAGAATTCAAAACTTCCTAATTCAATTACAGGTGGATCTCGGACTATTTTTACTTGAAGATCTTTTTTCATATGAATTATTTATTTTAATGGCACATGGTGTCTGCCTTAAATAAAGTCTGTAACGCTTTAACCCTTCCCTTACGGTGATAAAAATAATACGCGTGCTCCGGTGTTGGGTAGTGAGTACGCAATAAAAAATTAGCGATTTTAAATCGGAAAAATAAGAACATTCATAGATAATCCCCTTAATTAATTATAATTGAAGGTAAAATTAAAATAATTGAGATTTATTTGCTGAAAACATTAAAAAACCATCTGGCAACGCTCACGGAACGGGCGTACGTCTAACCTATTTGCAAGCTTAGAAGTTACTAGTTGCGCGGAACGTCAGTCGCATACCCCGGCGCTTACGCTTTACTTGCGACGTTGAGACAATTCAGCTCCTCGCAATTCAGTCTAGTATGCAAGAGTGAGATGCGAATATAGTGTCGTGCTTCCCGCATACTATTCACCTATCGTCAAGACGAGGCACTCGCAGCGTTTAAATGCGAATTTGTATTCGATCTTCACAAAACACCTACGATGTAGTCGATAAATTCTGATTATTATTAATATTATTTTTTAAATCAATGCGTAAATATATTATGGAGGAATACCTAAAATCTTAACCTTGTATTTATTATATTTATAGAGATATTGATGGTTATTAGAAGCAACGTGTAGAAGATACCCAACACAGGTAAGGAAAGGTTAAGGAAGTCAATTGTTAATACTTTACGCATTAAAAATATATTTTTTTATTTTCTGGCAGGTACGAATGCTAATAATGAAGACGATAACAAAGAATTTTGCCAAACAATGGACTTGTATAGTAACGCAAAATAAATAATAAAGGTTCTATAGTATACCTACAGATGAGTTTCCTTGTATATGAAACAAATGGTTTCTTGAAACTTCAAAGAATATCATTCCCGAGGCGTTCCTTTATTTTTCAAAGTCAACAGTTTGAGGAGAGCCCGTCTTCGTGTTCAAACAAGGATGATTAAAATATCTTTCAATTCTCGATCCTTCATTATCAGACCTCCTCAAACTTTTTTTATAAAGTATTTAAATAAAAAAAAAAATCAAGAATTATTCCGTTGGTGCTAACTCAATAATTTTTTTTTGTTTATTAAACAAAGTAAATTATTGTACAAACATTTGTCAAGGCTATACCTATATACAAATTTATTACTTAACTAATCTTAATTATATGTTATAATTTATGAACTTTCTTAATCTTATTTTCCTACATATCATTTTATTTATTCAATCTTAATATATGAGATCTTAGAAATAATTAACATCTACATACTACTTATAACTAGATAACAATTCTTACACTAATTATTTAGCAAAAACAAGTCCACTCGTTCAGGCTACTTGTATTCCATCACATTCACTCAGACCTTGGTCGTTCCAGCTAATACTGTAGGTGGACTAGTCAGGCAACAGATAATGCTTCGGGAGCTTGTGCTTATAACGGAAGGGTAGGTCGGATTTACTCTCGTAAGCCCCCAGGGCAGCGACTAAGGGATTGCTGTGATTTTGTTGGATTTTATAGAACTTCACGGTCCAAGCGAGGATGTGGTGTTGTAGAAACTAATAGTTTGCCTATGACTCGAGAATAGTTTACAGAATTACAAACTTGAATCAATTGATAAACATGAATTGAGATAAACTCATAACTTTTGTATTGTGTTGTATTACACTTTTTTTGAATAAATTTTAACTTGCTTAACTTATTGCAATGTGACAATCTCTTCCTATTAACCAAAAAAAGGTTAAAAATTCCTTGAATTAAAATTTTTTTGAAGGGAAACTTCTATAGGCGCGGTAGGGCAAATTGGCCACGTCACGAAAAGTGAAACGGTGTATTATATTATTATTTTATTATTATTAAATTATTATTTATTATTATTAAATATTTTATTTATTAATAAATTATTATAATATTTATGATTATTTATAATTAATAATAATTACATTTATATTATTTTAATATTATTAAGTGTATTATATTATTACAAATTATTATTTACTCCTAAAAATTTAAAAAATATATTTTTTGTCATACATTATTTTTATATTAATATATTTAATAATTATTAATTTTATTTTATATTAAATTATTTTATTTATTATTTATTTTAATATTTCTTTAATATTTAATATATAATTATAATAAAACACGTATGTTATTATAATATTAAAAATTATATTATAGTTATATTATAATTAATTCAAATATAATGAATTAATAATGTCATATAATAATATTATTAATAATAAAATTAAAATAATATGTAAATAATTAAATAATTATTAATTTAATAATTAATAATAACATAAAAATATTTATTTATTTAATATTAAAAAACATACATTTAAGTGTATTATATTAATATTAAAATTGTTATTTATTATCAAATTATTATTATTTATTATTAAAACAAAAAAAAATCATTTATTTAACATAAATAAGAGAGATTTTCTTGAATTAAATTCCACATAACCATTTCCTAATCTTAAAAAAAAAATCGTTAACAAATGGAAAAAAAGCAATGCAAAAAATCTACTTTTCCTAGCAGCTAAGAAGTTTCACTCTACCGCGCGAGAGTCTCACGCATCTGTTTTTTTTTAAAAGACCTAGGTTACAACCGGAATCGAACCATGAACCACAGAATAGCTCTCACCTCCTTGTAGGACTCCGCCACCGATGTCTCTGAGCAGAATCCCTCCTACAATTGGTTATACCCAGTATGTAGCAGTTTTCTGCTATGTCAGCCATCAGCCAGCACAACTTTTATTTCCCCATTTCCCTTAGCCCCATATAATCACAGAAAGAGCCTTCCTAGCAAGGTCAATATTCTGCATGTAAAGTGCTGAAGCGTAGACTTAAACGATTGTGTAGAAACTAGAAAGTGGAAACAAAACAAGTTCTACAATTCGTTACGAGTATTCCAGAAGACCTCTTAAATGGTTTCAAGCATCCAGTAGTGTGAAGAAGTGATATATCAATATTTTAATATATCAATATTTCATTCCAGCTTACTCAGCATTTCCTCAATATATTATTCAGTCAGCCTATTATTGTTGCTTTCTTAATAACATTGTTTTATTTTAATATATCAATATATCAATATTTCATTCCAGCTTACTCAGCATTTCCTCAATCTATTATTCATTCAGCCTATTATTGTTGCTTTCTTAATAACATTGTTTTATTTTAATATATCAATATTTCAATATATCAATATTTCATTCCAACTTACTCAGCATTTCCTCAATAAATTATTCATTCAGCCTATTATTGTCGCTTTCTTAATAACATTGTTTTATTTTAATATATCAATATTTCAAAAATCAATATTTCATTCCAGCTTACTCAGCATTTCCTCAATCTATTATTCATTCAGCCTATTATTGTCGCTTTCTTAATAACATTGTTTTATTTTAATATATCAATATTTCAATATATCAATATTTCATTCCAGCTTACTCAGCATTTCCTCAATCTATTATTGATTCAGCCTATTATTGTTGCTCTCTTAATAACATTGTTTTATTTTAATATATCAATATTTCAATATATCAATATTTCATTCCAGCTTACTCAGCATTTCCTCAATATATTATTCATTCAGCCTATTATTGTTGCTTTCTTAATAACATTGTTTTATTTTAATATATCAATATTTCAATATGTCAATATTTTATTCCAGCTTACTCAGTATTTCATCAATCTACTCGTCTTATTCATTCAGCCTATTATTGTTGCTTTCTTAATAACATTGTTTTATTTTAATATATCAATATTTCAATATATCAATAGTTCATTCCAGCTTACTCAGTATTTCATCAATCTACTCGTCTTATTCATTCAGCCTATTATTGTTGCTTTCTTAATAACATTGTTTTATTTTAGTATATCAATATTTCATTCCAGCTTACTCAGCATTTCCTCAATATATTATTCATTCAGCCTATTATTGTTGCTTTCTTAATAACATTGTTTTATTTTAATATATCAATATTTCAATATATCAATATTTCATTCCAGCTTACTCAGCATTTCCTCAATATATTATTCATTCAGCCTATTATTGTTGCTTTCTTAATAACATTGTTTTATTTTAATATATCAATATTTCAATATGTCAATATTTCATTCCAGCTTACTCAGCATTTCCTCAATATATTATTCATTCAGCCTATTATTGTTGCTTTCTTAATAACATTGTTTTATTTTAATATATCAATATTTCATTCCAGCTTACTCAGCATTTTCTCAATATATTATTCATTCAGCGTATTATTGTTGCTTTCTTAATAACATTGTTTTATTTTAATATATCAATATTTCAATATGTCAATATTTCATTCCAGCTTACTCAGTATTTCATCAATCTACTCGTCTTATTCATTCAGCCTGTTATTGTTGCTTTCTTAATAACATTGTTTTATTTTAATATATCAATATTTCAATATATCAATAGTTCATTCCAGCTTACTCAGTATTTCATCAATCTACTCGTCTTATTCATTCAGCCTATTATTGTTGCTTTCTTAATAACATTGTTTTATTTTAGTATATCAATATTTCATTCCAGCTTACTCAGCATTTCCTCAATATATTATTCATTCAGCCTATTATTGTTGCTTTCTTAATAACATTGTTTTATTTTAATATATCAATATTTCAATATATCAATATTTCATTCCAGCTTACTCAGCATTTCCTCAATATATTATTCATTCAGCCTATTATTGTTGCTTTCTTAATAACATTGTTTTATTTTAATATATCAATATTTCAATATGTCAATATTTCATTCCAGCTTACTCAGTATTTCATCAATCTACTCGTCTTATTCATTCAGCCTATTATTGTTGCTTTCTTAATAACATTGTTTTATTTTAATATATCAATATTTCAATATATCAATAGTTCATTCCAGCTTACTCAGTATTACATCAATCTACTCGTCTTATTCATTCAGCCTATTATTGTTGCTTTCTTAATAACATTGTTTTATTTTAATATATCAATATTTCAATATATCAATATTTCATTCCAGCTTACTCAGCATTTCCTCAATCTATTATTGATTCAGCCTATTATTGTTGCTCTCTTAATAACATTGTTTTATTTTAATATATCAATATTTCAATATATCAATATTTCATTCCAGCTTACTCAGCATTTTCTCAATATATTATTCATTCAGCGTATTATTGTTGCTTTCTTAATAACATTGTTTTATTTTAATATATCAATATTTCAATATGTCAATATTTCATTCCAGCTTACTCAGTATTTCATCAATCTACTCGTCTTATTCATTCAGCCTGTTATTGTTGCTTTCTTAATAACATTGTTTTATTTTAATATATCAATATTTCAATATATCAGTAGTTCATTCCAGCTTACTCGGTATTTCATCAATCTACTCGTCTTATTCATTCAGCCTATTATTGTTGCTTTCTTAATAACATTGTTTTATTTTAATATATCAATATTTCATTCCAGCTTACTCAGTATTTCCTCAATCTATTATTCATTCAGCCTATTGTTGTTGCTTTCTTAATTTCTTTTTAGAAGTAAATAATCAATATTTCATTCCAGCTTACTCAGTATTTCCTCAATCTATTATTCATTCAGCCTATTGTTGTTGCTTTCTTAATAACATTGTTTTATTTTAATATATCAATATTTCAATATATCAATATTTCATTCCAGCTTACTCAGCATTTCCTCAATCTATTATTCATTCAGCCTATTATTGTTGCTTTCCTATTAACATTATTTTTTAATTTAATTAGCTTCAAATTTCGTTGATTATATTTGAGTTTGTTCTTCTCTTTCAGTGTTTCACTACACATTGGAAATATTGTGCACCATATGTGTTTTGAGATACGAGTATAATATGTTGAATTTTGAAGTTGTTGATATATTTTTTTGTTTAATAATTTTTGCTATGGTTTAAAAACTACCTTAGCCTACTTGCAGAGCACTCAACAGACTCTGACTAGGGGGAACTAGATGCGATGTGAACATGCAAGAATAGGGTTTCTTGAATGAAAATAGCACTGAATGTGATTGTGGAGATATACAGAACTCACGGCGCATGCCAATTTGTCTCAACTTCGGAACTATACTTACTAGGCAGGGTCTGATAATTCTAGGCCAGGACACGGAAATGAATGAATATTAAAGGACACTTACGTGTCGTATATCCTTACAACTAATAAACAATTCAAAGTAACATTATTTTACTTATGAAACTAGAAAACTAAATTCTCCTAAGAAAATAATAAACGTTAGATCAAATATTATTTTTGACTAAATCAATACTTTTCTCAATTTTAAATGCACTGATACTTGGAAATAAAATTTTGTTTTTAACTGTTTATAACAAATAGATTTGTAAAATATTCGGATGTTATTTATTTTTTTGTTTAAGCTGTTTTCTATTCCAATATATTTTACTACCCCTACGGGAGAGGTTTTTGGCTTTTCATTACCATTTTGACCACTCACAGGCTTTTATATGGTATTAAATGTATTATGATATTCTCATTAGTGGCCGTGGTCTAACGGTTATTATTCACGTTAAGCAAGCGAGCGCCTCAGGTTTTATTTCTAGCAGATTGAAATTCGGACCGGTTTCATGTTCGACCACTTTACATTTTAATTTATATTCTTAAACAGCTATAAACAATAAAGCTGTATGAAACTGCCTAACGAAAGACTGCAGCAAATATAACCTGGCGATCGTCTTTAAAGCCTTATTTCTTGGCCATCAAAACTGATGGTTTAATTTGTCAAGTACGTGTGTTTACTGAATTACAAAAGCAAGCACATAATAAACAGATATACTCACAGACGTTTTCCATCCATGGGATGGCTCGATCACTAGGGATAACCTATAGAAATTGATGATTTGCTAGTATTTTTCCATTCTGACTCCATTTCTAGTATTTTTCCATTGGTGACATTTACAAATATTTTGATTAACTAAAAACACAGTTTTTTTTTAAACAATGATATCGTATTTCGCTTAGCAATTAACTTTTTGTCCTGGCGGTTGATAATAAAATCAAAGTTTGTATACAAAAAAATCTAAAAATTAATTCGCGTTATTTTTGTCCTGGCGGTTGATAATAAAATCACAATTTGTATACCATAAAATCTAAAAATTAATAAAAAGTCAATTGTTTATTATCTGGTATGATTGTCAGCCATCTTGTGGGTGGTGAAAATATGTACGTTTAATAGTTCATTGTATGCAAATTAGGAGAAGATTATTCCTAATTTCTGATGGCAAAGAGAAAAAAAGTTTCAAAAAGATCGGCAGATTTAATCTAGTGTATCTCGTTGTTTGAATTATTAAATGAGGCTTGTTTTGCTTAAAATTTAAACGTAATATGACATTTAAGTTAAATCGGTCAAATAAGATCGATCGTACAAAAGTTAAATCGGTCAGATAAGATCGATCACTCGTGAAATTTTAACTTTTGAAACTGGAAGTGAAGATATATGTATTTTGTTTCAAATGATTTTTGCTTTGCTGAAATTATCATAGATAAACATTCTTTGTGCATGTACAGGCTCAATAACTATCATCTGTCTTATACTCGAGGATTTCGAGGTTAAGTTACTGATGGTAGCAAAAAAATTTAGTTAAAAATAATGGTAAAAGTACTAGCACGTTTGAATCGTGTACAATTGTTTTTACCTATCGAATTCCGACAATATTCTTAACACGTACGATGGTGAACTATGAGTTGATTGCTTTTCTCCTGCGATTCCTTACTCAAATACTCGATTGCTGGAGTCGAAGATAATATTATCTCCCGGTCATGCTCTTCAACATGTCAACGTCATCGACATGCATCTGTTAAGAAGTACAGTGTAAATGAATGAATAAAAACTCTACATATCTTTTACATTGGGCTGACTCGACATTCAACTCAATATAGTTTTCTCACAGCACGCATTATTTTATTTATTTAACACTTTTATTGTAATTCAATCTGGCGGGATTGTTGCCAGGCGGCAATCTCTTCCAACCAACCAGACAAAAGTAAATGAAACCAGTTACGTGGTTGCATAAATCATTCAAATGACTATCCATCCTCACGAAATCCTTAAACATATACGTGAGAATATGCCCACGAACCCCATAAAGACGGACAACCACCCGAACATTATTTTTTATATAAAGTGAGATATCATCAATCAAAAGGAAAGGAAAGGATGGTGGAGACGAAAGGAAAAGGAATGGAATGAAACACGTTATTTTACTGACTAGAAATTAAGAGTTTCTCCAGTCGCTTCTTACAGCATGCCAAGGACGGAGCGAGTCTTATATTGGTTTGTAACTGATTCCAGAGTCTCACTGCATGGACAGTAAAGGACGACGTAAAGAAAGAGGAGCGGAGAACTGGAAAGGCCAATAAACAATCTCTGTTTGAGCGTAGCGCTAATACATAATTGGAAAGACGCTGAAAATTCTCGGCGAGATAAGAGGGGGTGGTGGGACAGTTAAGGATATTATACAGTAGAGACAGTATGTGAATTCGGCGTCTATTTCTAACATTCAACCAGTTCAATGCCTTCTGGTATGAAGTTATATGATCGTACTTCCGTAGGTTGAATATAAATCTTAGACACACATTTTGAAGACGCTGTAATTTGTCCAGCTGTTCCTCTGTAGCATCCAAGTAACATACGTCCGCATAGTCCAGAATCGGAAAGAGCAGAGACTGTACGAGTAAAATTTTGGTTTTAGTTGGTAGGAATCTTTGCAACACTTTAAGGGAATGAAGGCTGAAGAAGATCCTTCGGATTACCTCATTTATTTGATCTCGCCATGAGAGAGTGTTATCTATTAGCACTCTTAGGCTTTTAACAGTTTTATGTAATGGTAATGGTATGATAGAGCCATCAAGTAATATTGGAGGAAGTAAGTCAGTGTTGAATTTACCGAGAAGCTGAGGGCTGCCAATTAGGATCGCTTGAGACTTCTTACCGTTGAGTTAGACGCATTACCGTTGCATTTAATACATTAATGTCAAATATAAAAATACTTATGAGAAACAATATCATAGTGGGTTTTAAAATCAGTTAGTTCGAATATTTATCTTTATGTGTACCATTGACTCCGTTTCCTATCGCAACACACCGTTCAACATTTATATGCTTTTAACTGTCATCCGTAACATACGAGTACTACAGGTGCCTTAATATTTACGAGTTTCCACTTCACGATTTCCTTGTTTTTACGAGTTTTCCTCCCTTAACATGAGGCACTATTGATTATAGGTTAAAGTTTACAAACATGATGCTTATAACTTGACTGAGCAAACAATGAAGAGCATACAAACGAAGTATTTCTTCAAATAATTAACTAGAGGGAAAATAAATGTGCTGAAAATCTTTTTCATACATTTCCTCACACTAAAGTGGTTTGAGAATAATTTAAAAATTAAAAAAAAAAAAAAAAGTATTTTGTAATCTGGTGCTTCAAATTAAGAATAAATTCAGGTAAAATTAAAATAAGTGCTTCTGATAGTAAGCATGTGATAATATTAAACAATAGACGAAAAAATAAAGTCTTTGAAATTAAAGATTCTCAAAGTCTTAGTAAAAAAAAATATAGTGCTTTGACTCCACTGCAATGAGTGCTGCACCATGGAAGAAATGCCTCAATAACATTTTGTGGATAGGCTACGCATGACCTCTGCGGCTTAGTTTGTAAGACGCTTTTAGGAGAGATGATGAGGATGGTTTGTTGATAAATAAAACTTGTTTAGATCGCAATGCGGAAAGAGAAATTTAATTGATATACGTAGGTATTTATACTATTCTTGAATGTGTACGGGAATGCGCGCACGATATACCGCCGTCTCATTTCAGCATCCACAATACGATTTTTGTCATATGTAGGTATCATTCTGTTTTGGGAACTGGCGCGACAGATGTGTTGCCTTGTCGCTCTAACATGGAATGCGCTCCACGCCTGATAGTGAGTTGAATGACCGGCGTGTGGACCTTGCACTTGTTTGTTTCAAATTGTTAAGGTATGCAAAGGTCGTTTCGCCGATCATTGACCGCGCATACGAACGCCACACGCTTGATTTATATCCGCAGGTTTTGAGTTCGATTCTCGATAATACAGTAAAGTTAGCAGTGCAAGGAAAGTCGAAGGATTCTAGACCACTGCCTGGCCATGACTTAAACGCAACAGATTTTTCCGTTGACGGCAACACTCTGAAAGGCTTTAAGTAGGCATATGTACAGAATCATTGTGGGAAGAGTTTGAAAGATGAACATGAAAGAGCATGAAGAATCAATTAAGAGGTTAAAAAAAACACCAAAAAGGGTTCCAGTCTTGCGAAATAAGTTTTCTAGTAAGTGCAAGACTTGTGCAGGTGTTGTTATCTCTTCACGTAGGAGGCAATATCGACAACATGTGTGGTGATGAACTACGAATTCTGAGCCTACTCCGCTATAAACCAAAAAAACTGGATAAATTGAGCCTTAGATAATTTAGCGGTCACGCTCTTTAATATGACCAAACTTGATCAAATATTTTTAAATGGTACCATACGAATGAAATAAAATTATCTCATTATTATATAAACTCGAACCAGATACAATCAAAATCTGTTTATATAAAAGTTCACAGCAGTATTTACGCACTATCTGGACGAAAACTGAAGTGAAATATGGACTGAAAAGTGTCGAATAAATGCTGAAGAAATATGTATACTTAGAAGAAAACATGGGGTGACAATGTATAACAGATTATGGGATGAATTGATTAGGAATAAATGTGAACTTCTTTTTCTTCCTAGTGTCATGTCAGGTCCCCCAACGTTGACTATCACCTGAAAGTAGGCATTTTTGTCCCCGGCAGCCCGAAAACGATCCCCAACGCAACTTATACCAGTCTAATCACGTATATTGCGGACCCAGGAGATTTGCCTCCTGCCAACAACCCTTCGACCCTCTATTTTGCCTTGGATGATCAGGTGCAGTAATTTGTATTTTTCTCCTCTCAGTATATGACCCAAATAGGACACTTTTCGGATTTTAATACTAGTCAGCAACTTTCTATCAACGTTGACTCTTTCAACAACCCTTGTGTTGCTGACTATAACCGTCTAGGGTATTCGTAGATTCTCCGGTGTACCCACATTTCGAATGCTTACAATCGGTTCATACTACCAACTTTGAGGGAACTTAAGTTAAGTGATTAGAGTAAGATAAAAAGGAGGACTTTAAGGGTTTGGGCACGTGGTATGAATAAATTAAACAAACATGTTTAGGGACTTGTGTTCCGAATAGAAGGATGATGGTTGTTTGAATAAAAGTCGTCGAGATCGGAATAAGCAAAGAGAAAGTTTATTGTAAGCGTCTGTATTTATAATGTATAGAACGGCGCAGAACATGTTGCTGTCTTGCTTCCACTGAATACATATTTATTGTTCCACGTTCTATATACATTTCATACTACGGTCTGCAGGAGAGGCAAGAGATATATCGGTGTCTCGCTCTTCGCTACAAGTGAGTTCAATGACCGCGCGGGCAAGGGTCGCCTCAATGGGTTCAGTGACCGCACGCACGGTCGCTACACATGTATACAGTGTAAATGTTAGTAGGAGGCGGGGAACGCAAAGATAACCAGATAAACATGGTTGGATCAAGTGAATGATTTTTTGAAAAAAGGAAAAGTAACAAATTAAGGAAAATTGAGAATTGTTTAAGAAAGTGCATTGATGTGAAAGAGGTGAAATATGTGTTCAAAGATAGGAATATCTGGCAATCTGTATTATCTGGCTACCCCTGCAGGGAAGTGGTTTGATGGTATGTATGTATATAAATTTCATTCTCGGCCGTATAAGTTCGCTTATTAAGTTAGTTCCACTTAACGAATTTTCAATTTCCAAACTTTAGAAACGACTCAACTCGTAAATGCGGGTAATAACTGTAGTTGAACAATTTTAAGTAGTTGGTCTATTCACATTTCAATAGTCTAGCAAATAGAATACTTATTAAGTAATTTGGCTCAGGGCTGATACTTAATTTATTTATAATCGTACTTAAATTCTATCAAAGAATTTTTATTTTTTTTTATACTTCAAAAGCTAAGTGCACTGTGAGATGAAGATGTGCTTTACATTAGCGTCAAAGAAAGCTTTTAAATTATCAAAAACACACCAACTTATTTTCTTTTCCTTAAATTGGCGGTCTAAGGAAATGAACATAAAAGAGTAATTTATTTATTGTGATCTTTAGAAATGGGACTTTTATTTATTTTTATTGCCCATTCTTCTCAATTACTTTTTCGAAACAATTTATTTTGTTAAAAGCAATTCTGAAAAGTAACTTACATTTTTATTTTTGCTTCAATAAAAAGTTAGCGATTTGGAAGAGGCGGTATTTTTAATGTTAAATCAAAATAATGATAAGATTAATTTTAACTGGAAAAGGATAAAAAAAAGTAACTGTCTATTTCGATATATTTTTAAGTTTCGAATTTTCTAAGTACTTTAAAAAGTCAAAATTATAAATAAGAGCTTGTACAATAAAGCCGAGGTTATTCGATATTATTTAAAGATAAAACAAAGGAAGTAAAACCAGCTGTTGTTGTTTTATTATAAAATATAAGTCAAAGACTATTTTTTTTAAGTTCTCATATAAATATTTTACTTTCTCAAAAATTTTTTTATAAAAAAGAGTTTTATCAGATAAAGATTGGAAATCGAAGAAAAGGTTTTAAATAGTGCTTAATTTACTGTGAAATAAAACTTTCGTTACAATAAAAGTATAGTTTGCGAATAAACCTAATAAGAATCAATGACTTTTGTACAGAACCGGTACAAAGACTGTATAATAGATGGATGACTGTCGCTCAATACTCGTGGATTCCGGTTAACTTCTTGCTTTTTCGGTGAGAAGTAGCAGGGTGAAGAGATTCCTCTTTAGCAGGTGGAAGTTTGTCGTAAATAAAAAACTGTAGACGTTTCAGATACTGAGAATGCATTTTGCTCAATTTTCGTTCCGTATGTGCAGCCAATCGCACATCATAAGCCCCTTTATTCGCCCGTGTATGCCATCGGGGCATACTAGACACTTGCTAGATACCATGTATACCGCGCGCTTTCTGCATGCATGGGCTGTTCGATTATTTAAAGTGACGATTGTGAAGGCCACGCAAAAGGAACATTTCATTACAATACATACAATAATTACAATTTTTTTCTCTACAATATAAATAAAATCATAGATTTTAAGTGACGCATACATCCGATACAACTATTTTCAAACTTGTCTAGATATTAATTAACTCTTTGCAATTGCAACGTTGGCATAAATACCATGTGTTGTATTCAAGAAGTTCTTAACAAAAATTTAAATACCTTAACTGTGATATAAATATATCTCAAATAAATTACTTTTTCACTTATTTTTTTATTTGATACAGGTTTAACCTAATTACACCAAATAACAAAGAAAAAAATAAATATAATGACAAGAGGAAAAATGTAACTCGTGCTTCCTTGTGAAGAAAGGAAGTTTGGAATCGATCTGAGAAGACTTTGTGATTGCTGAAGTGCAACTGCTTGCACACCATAAACCAATATACACACATACATCTTCCATTCATAAGATGGCTGACAATCAGTCCACGAGAGATCGTATCGTATTCCTTCAATATTTTTAATAATTTTAAACAAAAAACGATGTTCTGAAATTTAAATAAAATAAAAACACATTAAATCACCCCATAAAACGTAGCGTTTAAAGTAAAAACAACAGCACTTGAATTTCAATAATACTTTTTATAAAACGTTTTCCATCATTCTTCCTGAAAAAAAAAACACACTCGAAGTGGTAAAAAAAGCCCACCATTTTAGTACTTTAAGGAAATAGATGGGACTATTTCGGATCAAACGTTGGACCTTTTCTATTACGTGATAGGAATAAAGTGAGTTGGATGAAGCATTATTGATCATCCCGGCGGCCGACCGTTGACGGTCCCTGTTAGGCGAACATCTCCAGCCATTGTTTGACATCCCTGACTTATTGCCTCTTGGAGTCTAGGGACTTCCTTTCTGAATAAAGGAGTATTTTCAGATGATTTCAGCTTGCAGCTTTTAAGCCTCCATAGCTTGCTATTTTACAAGTGTAAATATTTTCAGGCATTTTCTCAATTTAATATTTCGTATTGAAATCAAATGGGTCAGAAAAATTCAGATTTTAAATACACATTACTCAATTTATAGAACAAGTTTGAACTAAGTTTAGAGGTCAATTAAATTTACCTGTTTTATATATTGATTATAGTTAAGGTACTAACGTTGTGGAGGTTTAAAGAGATTGTAATTTGTTTTATCTAACACTGTTTATTCCATTTTTGTAACGGTATAACCCTACCGGTTTCAAGGCTTTCACTTCATCTTCAGGGGAGTACAAACAAGTGTGAAGATGAGGCGAAAGCCTTGAAACCGGTAGGGTTATACCGTAACAAAAGGGCACTAACGTTGTGGAGGTTTAAATAATTTGTAATTTGTTTTATCAAACACTGTTTATTCCACTTTTGTAACGGTATAACCCTACCGTTTTCAAGGCTTTCACATCATCTTCAGGGGAGTACAAACAAGACTGAAGAGGAGGCGAAAGCCTTGAAACCGGTAGGGTTATACCGTTACAAAAATGAAATAAACAGTGTTTGATAAAACAAATTACAATTTACTTGTTTTATTACATATATCTCCTAACCAGCGGCGGACGGTCCCGAGGTGCGCTGGTGCGCCGAACCGGAGAAACAATTAGCAATATAGAGAAATAGTCTCACGGTTTACTGTATGTCCCTGCCTGCCCTATATGAATCTGCGTTTCAGTCCGGTGCATATTCGAGATCGCTCCAGTATGAATTGACGAACCTGGGCGGTCAGTTTAAAAGGAATATTTTTAAATGGTACTTCAATTTTTTTTTAATTTTCTCTTAAATAACAATACTCGTATTATTTGTCAGTATTCTTATATATATTTAATCTATACAAATATTTAACATTTTTGGAAGACATGTTTGCGAATATATAATTTAATTATGGCTAATTATTCCTCCGGCTCAGCGCACCCCGAGACCAGCCGCCGCTGCTCCTAACAACACTTTTGCTAGTTATATTATTTAGAAACAAGGGTTTCAGTCTAGTTTTCCCTTCCAGTTAATTAAACATAATTTTGGTTGGTTGTAAGAGATTACCTCATCACAATGAATTCGCCAAATTGTACTGCTTATAACGAAAACGTAATACAGTACAGTTTAATACATACATTCCATCACACCCTGTTGGGGTAGACAAGGAAGAAATGGCGACAAATTTTCCTTGAACGACGTATTTACTTTGCTTGTTTCTCTTAAACGTTAACTTTTTATTTTTTCCAAAATATCATTCATTCAATTCAACCTTATTTTATCGCTCATCCCCTACCACGATTTTTACTCAGCTTATATTGTCAATATTTTAAGTTTTTATTTCATCATGCATTTGTCTAACTTGTAAATATCTCAACGTTCTCTTTTTCACCGTTCTAAACACATCTCTTTTTAACGATCGAACTGACGATCAAACTCCTCATATTAAAACTTAAAGCTCTGAGGTTTTCTCCGTATGTCTACATGGAGCGGTATTTTGTTTTCTGCCATTCGTTTTTGTTTTTTGTTTTTTCTATTTATTCTTTAATCTAGATATGCGGGGATGTGGGATGGAAGCCCCCTGATGCCCTTGCGGTCGGGCTCGCCCTACATTGGTGGGGTGTATCTCGGCCGGGGGAATGTTTGTGGGATGAGCCCGGACCTTTTAGTGTCTTCTTTCTTGAATGTATTTTTTTTGTCATCTATTTATTTTCTGTGTTTATTTTTTTTTATATATTCTTGTTCTACGTGTTCAAGGGTGTGGGCTGAAAAACATCTGGTGTCCCCGTGGCTGGGTTCGCCCTATATTGGTGGGGTGTATCTTGGCCGAGGGGATGCTATTAGATGAGCCCAGACCTTTTGATAGCTTCTGTATTTAATGTATTATCTACAATTTATGTGTTTTAGAAGTGTTATTTAAATATAATCTGTACATTCTATGTTGCTATCAATAAACCTATTATTTATTTATTTAAACGTAAAAAATAAAGTAAAAAAATAGATGGTAGATCGATGTTTCTAGATATGATGCCGAAGACGAATGCTTAGAATATTTTGGACAACAAATGAGTTTATATTAATAGAACTCCATATAAACACTTATCTCTTCATAATCTGTCAACAGAGAATAGAGCGTTTCTTCGGAATCATAAAAAAACCGACGACAACGACGACCTTCGTGGTCTGGTGGTAAGACATTTGTCTGCCGATCCGGAGGTTGCGGGTTCGATCCCCCCTGGAACCCAGATTTTTGTAAATATGATTCCAGTCTGGTTAATACTTAGAGTCTATAAAAACATCATTCTGGTTGGTTGGAAGAGATTGCCACATGGCAATAAACTCGCCAGGTAAAAAAGAAAAAGAAAAAAACACGATGATATAAGTCTTGAAAATACTGTCATGCTGGGAAATATTTCAGCTAGTAAAATCTTGACACTATTGGTCTCAACATCTTGATTACTAGTTGGTCAAACATTGGTCTTCCCCCCGGGGATCTCGGGTTCAATTCGCAATGTAACCCAGTCTGGTAAAAGAGTTTGACTGATAACAATACATGTAAGCGACTAACTACAAATATATCGAGTTCCAAAATGGGCAATGTTTCGGAGGTATTGCACATTGTATCATCGTAATTTCAAATTAGTGAAAGCAACAAAGTTTGAATGTATAAGACCGGCGTCAGGCTACGTATAGCTTAAAGCGTTAAAACCAGATCAATCTAGAACAATGAGACTTGTTCGAACATCCGAGATGAGTGTTCTACGAAACTTACGAGAAATCTCGTAGATTTAATGTCAGAGATTCTCACATCTGACAGACCTGCAAAACAGGAATCATAGTCAGATAAAGCAGACAATACTGTATAATCACATGAATATAATGAGAATGATTTAATCTCAAACACAACATCACACAAGATCCCCGCAAGGCATCGCATATGAGGAAAGCCGCCTTAAATATGATGAGATAGCTAGTGATCTGCCTTCTAGGAATGATTTTAGCAAAAAAGTATCTTAGATGGAAATCAAGAAAAGAAAAGGAAAACAGCCGTTAAAATATTCAAACGAATCGAAATATACAAAACAAATCAAATAAAAATATATCAACATTTATCTTAGATACATTTTATTGAATCGACAAATTCTAAGCTAAATTAACGACACATAATCGAAAAATTCTAAGCTAAATTAACGACACATAATCGACAAATTCTAAGCTAAATTAACGACACATATTCGACAAATTCTAAGCTAAATCGAAGCACAAATCCGTCTAATGTTAAGAGAATGACGTCGACAAACTAACACAGTTCATAAGAGATACCAAGGCTCTCATTATTTACATGTGAAATTGGAAACGCTGCCAATTAATAATTTGTCACAGTACGTAGTTATATCTTCATGAGAATAATTATTTATTCAACCCATTTACATAACATAATTACAAGCAGAAAAGACAAATACAGTTCCACCTGATATTGCTATTGGCTGATTTGAATATGCAAAAACTAACCAACCCATTTATCATATGTTTCTAAATTTTTATGGTATTATAAACATATCGAAACAGGAAAAAATATGGAAGAGTTGAACCATCATAAGAAACATGTGTTTAGTTAAGTCTCTTTCTATCGCAATGTTTTTGACAGCACGGAGATATGGGCTATAACAGCTAGCAAAATATGTATAATGGAAGGATTTGAAACGTGATAATGTAGAATAATGCTAAAAATACTATAAACGGCAAGGTAAAGTAATGTCACAGTTCTCGAATAAATTATAATTGATAACAGTTGTTCACGACGGGTCTTCTGATTATTTGAACACCTTGTCCATGGCCTAAGGCAGTGCTCCACAACTGGTGTGCCGTGAGCCAGATACAGGTGTGCCGTGGTCAAATTCAATGTATTTGACATTTCACCATTTTTCATTATGTATTTAATACACAATGACAAATTATTTTTCATAAATGCCTATTTTTCAAAATGTAGTATAGAATAATTATTATAACTAAATAATTTTTCAATGATCCCCCAGCGCCTGGTGCCAACTGTTGAAAACTGCGTAGTGTGATTTGTACACACCATGGCCGCACTAAATTAGTCATAGAAAAATAAAAATGATCCTTATGCGCGTCGCTGAAGACATATGCGCATGCGTTATACTGCATTTGCACGCGTAACATCATGTTCACTCGTCCGTCATTACTGTCGTGTGCAGAGCTGTCACTATTTTAACAACACAAAGTTAAATAAACAAGTTTTGCCATTAACGATAATTACTATTAATTGTGTTGCTGAATTGTGTGTGGTGAGCGTTCCTCATGTGATACCCATTTAGTTTTATACTCCTTTAAATATGGATACATTTTTACGTGGAAAAGATTCGTCTTCACGTACAGATGATGAAGAACCCAGCACAAGTGTTACAAAAAAACCAAAGAAGATAGTGAAAAGAAAGTACGACGAAGACTACATTAAATATGGATTCTCGTGGTGTGGTGACGAAACGGCTCCAAAGCCACAGTGCATCATTTGGGGCGAACAGCTATCAAACGAGTCAATGGTACCCAGTAAATTAAATCGCCATCTATATTCAAACCATCCCAGCTACGCCAACGAAGTCAGACAATATTTTAAGAGGTGCTTAGAACAAAATAATCGACTGTTATAGTTTCTGAAAAGGCCTTGGAAGCTAGCTTCTATGTTGCAAAATTAATTGCACGTCAGAAGAAACCACATACTATCGGCGAAACACTTATTAAATCAGCATGCATCCCATAGGCCTTAAGGTACAGTTTGGATAGGCTTGTGGTAGAGACGTAGAGTTAGGTCTTTATTCTCGAAGTACTCAAAATCACTGATAGATTGCCAATCATGTCTACGACGAGATTTCTAAGTGACTACACATTGTTGGTGGCTTAAGTAACAGCTAGAACACGTTTGTAGTCACAGGAAGCGTGGAAGGACGACGCACAGAGGAAGAACTTTAGTGTGTTGAACTGACCAAGTGAGGAACGCAACAGGACTATTCTTAACAACTGCTCTTCAAACTGCAGAGTGCAGGAATTATGAGGAATCTTCAAGTGCTATTATGGGAGTCATGATAATCAGTTATTAACTACACGAGAGGATGATGAGGGAAACATAAAATGTATGGACTTATTTTGAACATACGAACCATCTTACTGTAACTTTGCTGGGTTGAAATATTAAAGATATCTAAAATTAAAGAGATCTAAAATTAGTAAAAAACTAAAACTCTTTAAAATAAGTATTAATAGAAATCTAATTGGTTACCTACAAATCATCGTAATAAGGCCATGAGAGTCATTTGGTTTGAAAAGATCATTGATCACAAGCACAGAGGCAGTATAAAACATTGTTTATCGATTGAAGAGATCTGAAATTAGTAAAAAACTGAAAGAGATCTAAAATTAAAGAGATCTAAGAGATCTAAAAGAGATGTAAAAGAGATCTAAAGGAAATCTAAAAGAGATCGAAAATTGAAAGAGATCTAAAATTAAAGAGATCTTAAATTAGTAAAAAACTGAAACTCTTTAAAAAAAGTACCAGTAGAAATCAAACTCGTTACCTGCAAATCATCGTAATAAGGCCATGAGAGTCATTTGATTTGAAAAGATCCTTGATCACAAGCACAAAGGCAGTATAAAACATTGTTTATCGCTTGAAGAGATCTAAAATTAGTTAAAAACTGAAAGAGATCTAAAATTAAAGAGATCTAAAATTAAAGAGATCTAAAATTAAAGAAATCTAAAAGAAATGTAAAATAGATCTTAAAGAGATCTAAGAGATCTAAAAGAGATCTCAAAGAGGTCTAAGAGATCTAAAAGATATGTAAAAGAGATCTTAAGGATATCTAAAAGATACCTAAAAGAGAACTAAAACTGAAAGAGATCTAAAATTAGTAAAAAACTGAAACTCTTTAAAAAAAGTACCAATAGTAATCAAACTAATTACCTACAAATCATCGTAATAAGGCCATGAGAGTCATTTGGTTTGAAAAGATCTTTGATCACAAGCACAGAGACAGTATAAAACATTGTGTATCGATTGAAGAGATCTAAAATTAGTAAAAAACTGAAAGAGATCTAAAATTAAAGAGATCTAAAAGAGATCTAAGAGATCTAAAAGAGATGTAAAAGAGATCTAAAGGAAATCTAAAAGAGATCGAAAATCGAAAGAGATCTAAAATTAAAGAGATCTAAAATTAGTAAAAAACTGAAACTCTTTAAAAAAAGTACCAGTAGAAATCAAACTCGTTACCTGCAAATCATCGTAATAAGGCCATGAGAGTCATTTGATTTGAAAAGATCCTTGATCACAAGCACAGAGGCAGTATAAAACATTGTTTATCGCTTGAAGAGATCTAAAATTAGTTAAAAACTGAAAGAGATCTTAAATTAAAGAGATCTAAAATTAAAGAAATCTAAAAGAAATGTAAAATAGATCTAAAAGAGATCTAAGAGATCTAAAAGAGATCTCAAAGAGGTCTAAGAGATCTAAAAGAGATGTAAAAGAGATCTTAAGGATATCTAAAAGATACCTAAAAGAGATCTAAAACTGAAAGAGATCTAAAATTAGTAAAAAAACTGAAACTCTTTAAAAAAAGTACCAATAGAAATCAAACTCGTTACCTACAAATCATCGTAATAAGGCCATGAGAGTCATTTGGCTTGAAAAAAACCTTGGTCACAAGCACAGAGGCAGTATAAAACATTGTTTATCGCTTGAAGAGATCTAAAATTAGTTAAAAACTGAAAGAGATCTAAAATTAAAGAGATCTAAAATTAAAGAGATCTAAAATTAAAGAAATCTAAAAGAAATGTAAAATAGATCTAAAAGAGATCTAAGAGATCTAAAAGAGATCTCAAAGAGGTCTAAGAGATGTAAAAGAGATCTTAAGGATATCTAAAAGATACCTAAAAGAGATCTAAAACTGAAAGAGATCTAAAATTAGTAAAAAACTGAAACTCTTTAAAAAAAGTACCAATAGTAATCAAACTAATTACCTACAAATCATCGTAATAAGGCCATGAGAGTCATTTGGCTTGAAAAAAACCTTGATCACAAGCACAGAGGCAGTATAAAACATTGTTTATCGCTTGACGTCCAAATTTAGTTTTTTCAGCACAATGCCGTGACACTAACGCGCCCTCACTTTCTGTAAGAAAACATTCACAAAACAGTGATTGCTTAGTCAACCAAAAATTGCATGATTTTTTCGTTTTTTTTTTCAATGACTCAATCAAATAAACTTGTAACGTTTAATTCGTCATTTTCTTATATAACATTTGTTTTCATTAATGTGTAACAGAAATAGATGAAAAATAGCACTGGGAGATAAGTTTTTTAATTTTTTTTTATTGATAGCAACACAGTACCACATGTATGTTAAATAATATATTTAAATATACTTCAAAAACACGTAAATTGCAGAGAATGCATTAAAGACAGAAGCTATAAAAAGGTCTGGGCTCATTTAACAACATCCCCCTGGTCAAGATACACCCCACATATAAAGGGCGAGCCCAGTCACGGGGAAACCAGATGTTTTTCACCCCACACCCTTGCACATGTAGAAACGGTGTAGAATAAATTATTGAAGAGACACTAATAAAACAAATATATAATGCAAATGCGAATAGAAGCCTTTGTGAAGGAAGATCAAAAGTGTTATTGGATCAAGCAAATTATATTTTGAAAAAAGAAATATGTTTCAATTCAGAGAAACAGTAGAAGTTGTCTGAGAAAGTGTGTGAATTAAGAAAAAGCGTAAGATGTTAATCGCGATGAGGAAATTTAACTCCCAGCCTCTCTGCATACCCTGACATGGAAACGATATGATGTTATATATGTATGTTATGTTAACATAACTCAATTTCGCATTATAATCAAGTAACGCTTTCATCGTACTTCCTTAATAAGTCTTCCGTGCACCTCGTAGAAGCTTTTGGAGTAGAGGATATTTAATTTAAGCCTAATCTTGGCAGCATGTTAATAAAATGTATTTTCATATAATTATACTGTCATCGTCAAAGACGCGTCGAGTAAAATATACTTCAATGTGAATTCATTACAACTTCATCATTTCGGTTTAATTTAAAATGATGAAATTTATGTTTCGAAAATAAAGATGATTTAATGTTTTGATCGCTGATCTAAGAAAAGGTCACAAAATATGAACTACCATTTGACTGCTTTCTAACAACGAGTTTAATGATTTTGATCGCCTTATATGATACAGAGAAAAGCCATTAACATTTTATAGGAAAAATTCACTTTAAATATACTATAAAAATAATTTTTAAATTTTTTGAACACTTACAGTAAAGATCAATACTTTGAAAGGTCAGCCATTAAAAATAAGTGTCTTGATATCTGTTTTTGATAGTTTTGACATTTTTCTTACTGAAGTAAATAAATTAATATCATTTATTGAATCTTCGAAAATACTATAGTTTCACTTTGTGGTGCTATTTTTTACATAAAAGGAAAAATAAGTAAAATAAAAAACTTATTTCATATTTAAATTTTTTTTTGTAAACAAATATTTGTATCCACAAATTTATCAAATACAACAAAAACAATGGCGCCGAATATTTTATATCAATAATGATTTAGCCCAAACGGTATCCAAAACCATATATAAAAAATCCAACCAGCTTTTTATATATCCAATAAATTAAAAAATAAAATTATGATTAATAGAGACACAGAAAGAAGACTAACTCAATCCGGAGTTTACAAATTACAATGTAATGATTGTTCATATTTTTTTATTGGCAAGACGAAAAGAAATTTTGAAAAACGAGTTAAGGAACATTTAAGATGCCTGAACAAAAATAATTTTTCAGAATTCGCTAACCACCAAATTGAAAACAACCATTCGTTCGATATTAATCGTGGTTTGAAGATTCTACATATAAACCGAAGGGGATTGCATCTTGACAATTTGGAAATTCTCGAGATTAAAAAATCTATAAAATTAAGTTTAAATATCATTAAAAACCAAACTAATTTTCATAAAAGCCCTCTGCTTAATAGGTTTCCAATTTAAAATCCCCCCCTGTCTTAAAAATTCACATTCAATTTCACATATTTTTTCCCCGCCCCATTCACCATTGTATCACATCTCTCCCCACTTCCCTCCCTCTATCTCATCTCTCTAATATTAAATTATTTACACTTGTAAGGAATATATTTTAACAACTTAGTTTATATTCACCTGACGATGAAGACGGTGGTCTTCGAAACTAGTTGTTAACCTAAAATAAACCTGTGGTGAACACAAAAATATAAAATAAGTTTTTTATTTCACTTATTTTTCCTTTTATGTAAATTTACAACACACCGTTTTTACATTTTATTTTAAGTGTCACACTACTTTTTACTGTTTTTTTTTATCAAAGTCTTTAATATTTATTATGTTTTCCAGGTAAAGATGTTAATGTCACCCCAGTTGTTTTATATTTACATAGATTCATATATGAAGGAACTTCAGAGGTCAATGGGTGGCAAACAATTGTTGGATATGAATGTATACGGATATGAATGTAAAGGATCTTCAGAGGTCAATGGATGGCAAACAATTGTTGGATATGAATGTATACGGATATGAATGTAGAAGGATCTTCAGAGGTCAATGGGTGGCAAACAATTGTTGGATATGAATGTATACGGATATGAATGTAGAAGGATCTTCAGAGGTCAATGGGTGGCAAACAATTGTTGGATATGAATGTATACGGATATGAATGTAGAAGGATCTTCAGAGGTCAATGGGTGGCAAACAATTGTTGGATATGAATGTATACGGATATGAATGTAGAAGGATCTTCAGAGGTCAATGGGTGGCAAACAATTGTTGGATATGAATGTATACGGATTGTTATATGCTGATGACCGATAGTGTTAGCATAGAATGAGGATGAATTATCAACAGTGAAAATTAAGTTACCCGAAGATTACGAAGAGAAAGATCTAAGAATGTATGTTACGAGATTCGAAGTCTTGGTGATGAAAAATTATAAAAGGACAATAAATGCCACTCGTATAGATGAGAGAGCATATGAAAATTAGAGCAAGTTGGTTTTTAAAATTAGAGCAAGTTTGTTAGTAAAATTAGAGCAAGTTTGTCGTTAAAATTAGGGCAAGTAGTATTTTCTCAGATGATGAAAGAATTACGAGAGAAATCAAATGGCGTGTAGCGATAAGACACAAAGGATAGTAGTAAAATGTACTAAGATGGTTGCCTACAACTTTATTTTAGTACTTACGTTGATGTACGGAACTTAGACTTTGAAACACTAATTTATTTAGTCAGATGGGGAACACGCTTGATCTTGTTGAACGAATAGTTTGGCCTTGTTGAACGAATAAACAGGACAAACAAAACAAATATATAATGCAAATTTGATTTTAAAAAACTATGGTAAAAGGAGACTTAGGAAAGCGTGGTTGGATCAAGTGAAGGATATATTGAAATAATAAATACAAAATGTTAGTATGATCGTTGGAGTTCTAGAGATTGTGTTAAGCTGTAGAAGAGATGAGAGATAAGGGTCGCGATAGGAAAGTTTGATGTTCTTTTCCCTCTACCTACCCTAAGTGGGAGATGGCAAAACATGACTAGTTTATGGTACGTATGTATTACATGCATCACAATGCAAATTTAAATAAATATGGGATCATTGGAATAAGAGGAAACGGCGAAGTAACTATGAATGATGTTAATGATCTGGTAAATAGTGGGTATCGTTCATACATTAATTTCGACAGAAATCCATGTCTACTCAAGTGGTTGTTAATACGTAGGCATAATTAATGAAATCGAGGTTGATGCTGTCTTCCAAGAACGCTCATCAATATATCTACATCGTCAATTCGAAATATAATACGAAATGTTTTGATTTTTTTCCTACCCTGATTAATTCACAACCCGATTAATGCAGCCCCGGATAATGCACATATTTAAAAAAAGTACATAGTTACATCACACACTAAAAAAAAAGATAAAAAAGGATATTTAGCGGAATGGTTCTTATTGGAAGAGATGATGATGGTTGTTGATAAATAAATAAAACACGTTTGATCGCAATGCGGAAAGAGAGAGTGTTTATTTTTATAGTAACGTAGGTATTTACATGTTTTTGGAATGTGCACGAGAGTACGCTCGCAATATGCTTCCGTTTCGCTTCTGTGAATGCAAATAACGATTAATATCGTATGTGGATGATATTTTATTTACGAAACTGGCGAGACAGCGTGGTGCGTTCTCTCTCTAGTATGGAATGCGGCGCGATGGCTCGGCCGGCGTCAATGGTTGGCATGTGACCTTTGGACTGTTTACTATAATTTATCGAGGAATCCGAAGATCGTTTCATCGGTCATTGACCGTATGTATGCGACAATATTCAGCGACGACCGCCACAGATATTTAAAAAAAAAGAACCTACTTTAAAAAATTACATATCTACATATTGACATAATTGAATTTTTTTTTCTAAATTTAAACAATTAATGCGAAGATTCAAATTGTAATTACGATCAAATCTCGTCGACATCTTTCCAACTTTATTCGATGATATATTTTCAACGCCATAAATTAATTTTCCTTAACCATAATTGTTATATTTCGTTGAAAGAGATTTTAGAGAAACTGAGACCGTTAGAGAAATCTTCTCTTGTATGGAAAATGAATGAGACGAAGATAACAAAAGGCCGCGACCCCTGCAGGAACTTTGTGAAGGCGACCACAAGGTCCACGGGCAGACCCGTGGGAACGTCGAGCACCGCAAGTAGAGGCTTGATTCTTCGCAAACACAAATACACGGTTCCTATCCTATCTCGTGCTATCATATTTGCTAGTGTTATTTCTAGAGCACAAAGACAAGTTTCATACAAGTTAATATTAAATGGGCATACTTTGAAAACATACCAATATTTTTATCCTACAAACATACAGTACATACATACCACAGCGACGTGCCCCGTGAGGGCAGACAGAGATAACAAATCTCCAAAATTTTCTAACGAAGCCCACAACTTTCGTTTGTACCACATTCGGATATATATATCGAACATATCGAACATATAGATACATATCGAACGTCGTGTAACGATTGGAAACAAAGTACACATGTTAAGCTATTAAAATACGAGGCATATCCAGAAAGTAAGTGTATTGAATTTTTGTAGGCTACAATTTTTTTTATTTAAACAAAAAAAATACGTGGTTACCGTAGTACATATGTAAGCTATTTTTCGACATAGTCGCCATTCCTCTCAATGCAGGTGGTGAAGCGGGGTATCAACTTTTTGATGCCTTCCTCGAAGTAGTTTCCCGCCAACCCCTCCGTCCACTTCTCCACCTGCTCCTTTACCTCCTCGTCGGTTGAAAACCTTTTTCCACCCATGTGCAGCTTCAGGGAGGTAAAGAGATAGTAATCTGAAGGTGCTAGGTCAGGGGAATGCGCGGGATGGTTCAGGACATCCCATTTAAACGAGGCGAGCAGTTCCTTTGTGGCGTTGGCCGTGTGTGGTCTGGCATTGTAGTGCAGCAGGCAGACTCCCTTTGTCAGCATGCCTGTCCTCTTGTTCTGAATCGCCCTTCGCAATTTTTTAGGGTCTCACAGTATCTTGCAGAGTTGATGGTCTCCCCTTGAGGCATATATTTAATTAAAATTATGCCTTGACAGTCCCAAAACACGGATGCCATGATTTTCTTGGCTGAAATGGTGGTTTTGAACTTTTCTGATCATCATGCACAGACGTACGACCGTTTTTTAACTCGCGACACCATTTGTACACACTCGTACGATTCATAGCTTTATATGCATGTTTATATGCATATGCAGTTTTCACCTCATTATAAACCTCAACTAGAGGTTTTCCCTTCCAAACGAGAAGATGGATGACGCCGCGTATTTCGCACTTGGCGGGAGGTTGGATTGATATTTTTCACGAAACGTGTTGTCGCGTCGACACTTCTCAACATACTGACCTCGAACCGGTCTCGTTACGAAGGGAAAGGGTCAGGCTACACGAAAGTGTAGCCAACATGTCGAAAATAAAATCCATCCGGTCGTGAGAGCCTCAGTACACTTACTTTCTGGATACGCCTAGTATATATACTTGAATCGAATTGTAACAAACTCTTATATTATTTTATACATGTTCATCAATTTTGCTTGCTCATCTGTTCTAATAAGTTTAATAAATTTCTTTGTCAACTGTTTAATTCCATTTTATAAAATTTATGTAATGTTCAAAAAATTTTATAAGGTTGTTTTAAAAAACATATTTAATTTATAAGTATGCTCATAATTTCGTTTTTGTTCCTTCTTACAATTAATTTTATATTTTATGCTTTTAAGTTCAATTTCCTTTATGTGATCTATGATAATATAATTATTGTATGAATAGATAGTATATGTTTAATTTGCTGTTTAATATTTATCTGCAAAATAATATTAAAGTTTTTTTACAGCTTGTGTTTTTAATGAAACTATTGGTTATTCTGATGTATGAATACCATGTTATTTATACATTATTAATAGTTAAGACATTAACATTGTGGAGGTTAAAATACATTGTAATTTGTTTTGTCAAACACTGTTTATTCCACTTTTTGTAACGGTATAACCTTACCGGTTTCAAGGCATTCACCCATTATCAGGGCAGCACAAATAAGACTTGTTTGTGCTCTCCTGATGATGGGGTGAAAGCCTTGAAACCGGTAGGGTTATACCGTTACAAAAAGTGGAATAAACAGTGTTTGATAAAACAAATTACAATGTTATTTAATGAATACAGAAGGTGTTTGATTTTTAATTTTTTCCCTTTATTAACAAAGTAAAATCGTGTTCTTTTTTTATTTTGTAGGTCTATATAAACAAATAAATTTTTTAAATTTAATATTAATGAAGGATTTAAATAATTTAAATTTAATATTAATGTGCGAGTGTGTGAAAAAATTAACAATATTGTTTTTTTATTGCATATCTCTCTCACTACAAGAAAGCTTTATGTAATGAAAGTCACATTGAGAAGATGGTTAATACGAAAAAACTTTTAAAATAAAAATCCTTTGACTAAAAATTCTTAATTTTTAACATAGTTTTAACAAAAAACACGAAATCCTTACTTATTTTACACGAGTTCTAGCGAAAAAATTATGAATCCAGTGGCGGTCCACAAACGTTTTTGTCTTCTGAATACTTGAAAATTTAATTATTCTCCAGGGTTTAAGTGATAAAATTGCTTCAGCGTGGTGTCATAAAACGCTTAAATTTTAACGATTAGACCGTGGACACTCGAATATTGTTGGAGCTGGCCAGAAGCGAACTCTGAACCAAGGGAAAATCAAGTATTCACCTACGAATTATTCAGTAATATATGAGTAGGTTAGATTGATAAAAAAAAATGTCATGAAATATAGTTAATATAAATTTACTTTAATAAATAATCACAAAATATCTATTTTAAATTAAAATAAGAAAGTATATCAAATACAGAAACAGTCTTCCACTTTTGTTTTCTTTTCAACAGGTTTTAATATGCATACTCAAAAAGAACGAAAAAAAAAACAATTATTAAATTTCAAACTTCAAAAACCTAAGTAACGATTTCTCTCACTTTCCACGTTTCCTTCTTTCAAAATGTCATTCACTTTATCCAACCAGACTTTAAGTATACAAAATGTTATTTTACCAATTGAATCAATCACTAAACCGTTCAACTGAACGTTCTTTTAATATATGGTATGTATAATTGTTGCTTACCTAAAAATAATTAATTTAATCAAAACGAATTGAAAAAAAATTGAACTCTCGAAGAACTTAATAACTATTTTTTTCAGAAATCTTGGATTTGATATTATAATTAATATATGTATCAAAAAATTTGAATCAATATATATTATTTTATATTTTTTATTACCGTAGCCCAAATGAAAAACAATAAAGTTTAGTATGAATGTTGTGATATATTTATAGTTAAAGTAAACGGTTAATTATCTCGTTTTGTAGGTACATTCAATAAATTAATGAATTAAACAATAATTCATTTTGGCAGGTGCGCTGTAAAATAACATTTAGTAGATATATAATACACAAGTAAGGGGTGTTTTTTTGGTGCTTTTTTCGGTGGGTTTTTGAAATAAAACACATATAAATTATTTAAATGGCCGTGTATTTGAATTCAATTGCTAGGTTATTTAATGACAATTATTGTTTGAAAATAATTTCATTCATATGTTGACTGTGGCTGGCTCTTATTTACCTTTATCGATCATAAGATGGTTTCCCATTAAGGACGATAGAACTTTAAAATAAAATAAAACAACAACTAATAAACCAAAAATGGGTCTGAAAGTTTAATTTGAAAGAATATTTCATGACGTTTATGATTTAAATAAGACATCGTTCAAATGGCTTCCACGGCTTCTTTTGCACTGGCCAATTCGATCACGCCAATTTTCGATGACTCGTTGGAGCATTTCCGGCTGTATGGCACCAATAACACGACAAATGTTGGCCTCAAGTTCATCAAGAGTCTTAGGTTTGTTGATGTAAACCTGTGATTTAACATAACCCCAAAGAAAATAATCCCCAGGCGTAAAATTGCACGATCTTGGCGGCCAGTTCAAAATCCTACCACACCCAAAAAAACACCCTTTACGTACCATGAATCTTCCCTGCTAAAGGAAGCTGAAAGCAATGATCGACTTACATTCTTATCCCGTTCCACATGCATATATCTTCTCATATAGTTTCTATGATTTCTCTTACTTCTGACTTTTCCTTCTTTTAAAATATCATTCACTTGATACAACACCTTCCACTCACATTTGCTCTATATATTAATTTTGTTACCCTTTCTTCATTCATTGATTCCGCGTGCTAACCATATCAGAGTGGCATTCTTTATCATACTTAACATATCAGTCTTAACTCCACATTCATCCCTAATCATTTTCATACATTGTCACCGCAAGATTTCTTCTAAGTGCACGCATTCCTACACCTTCCCTCGAGTTTGTTCAGCGTTTTTTAATGTTTACGTTTCGCTCTTATACATCAAAGTTGGTTCTAAAATACTATCATATGGTATACTATCATATTGTATACTGTCATATTATATACTATCATATTGTATACTATCATATTACATACTATCATATTGTACGAGTATACTATCATATTGTATACTACCATATGGTATACTATCATATTGTATACTGTCATATTATATACTATCATATTGTATACTATCATATTACATACTATCATATTGTACGAGTATACTATCATATTGTATACTACCATATGGTATACTTTCATATTGTATACTGTCATATTATATACTATCATATTGTATACTATCATATTACATACTATCATATTGTACGAGTATACTATCATATTGTATACTACCATATGGTATACTATCATATTGTATACTGTCATATTATATACTTTCATATTGTATACTGTCATATTATATACTATCATATTGTATACTATCATATTACATACTATCATATTGTATACTACTATATTGTATACTATCACATTGTATACTATCATATGGTATACTATCATATTGTATACTGTCATATTATATACTATCATATTGTATACTATCATATTACATACTACCATATTGTACGAGTATACTATCATATTGTATACTACCATATGGTATACTATCATATTGTATACTGTCATATTATATACTATCATATTGTATACTGTCATATTATATACTATCATATTGTATATTATCATATTACATACTATCATATTGTATACTACTATATTGTATACTATCACATTGTATACTATCAAATGGTATACTATCATATTGTATACTATCATATTACATACTATCATATTGTACGAGTATACTATCATATTGTATACTATCATATTGTATACTACCATATTGTATACTATCATATTGTATACTTCCATATTGTATACTCTCATATTGGTAAATTTTGACAATGTGTGGTTGACTTTCTAACCCTTCTTTCGCTACACGTCTTTCAATACCCTTCATAGCTCTTCCATCATCTTAGTTAATACAGCCTAACTGGCTCTCATTTTTCATTTCTCACCCATATTTTTTCATGTTCAATCGAGGTATAAAAAATACTGTTTCATTTCCCTCCAAGTTTACATAAGAACTGGACAGATTTTAACATTAGTAATCAAGAATTTTAAAAACATTTTTTTATGAAATCAATACAACTATCTTTTATATAATGACAATCGTTGAAAATTATTATGTATCAAATAAAACTTAATTGAAATAATGAAATATTATATTTGTTTAATAATTTAGTAAGGATTTATCATATTGTTATTAATTTTTAATGAATTCTCTTAAACATCGATTATATTTGGATACAGTTTTCATTTATTTCTTTGTTAAGTATTATTTATATAAACCCTTAACATTAAGTTTTTTTGTAAAACAATGTACATACTAGGTTTTTCCTTGGGCTTACCATATTTATCCAGTGCCCATGGGTTTAACTGTTGAATAAAGGTTTGTAGTAAACTGTGTCAATTAAATATAAGTTAATATATATTGTTTCACCTCATACGAATGTTTTATTCCGTTTTAATATTGTCACATTTAATTGTGATAATAAACTATGTATTATCATATTATTACATTATAAGTCTTGATGAGAATTAATGTTAGAAAATCCAAAGAAACGGTGAAAGAAAAATGTGAAAGGAAAAGAAAATGTGATATATGGGGGAGTAATTAAAGATCAGAGAAAGTTAAAGAATTCTGCTAGTTAGGTGTATTTTATCAGATGGTGGAAGAGTTTCTAGGGATACTGAAGGACGTGAGGCGATAAAAAACAAAATCGATGGAGTACAAAAGTATATATATACTTGAATTGAACAGTATAAAATCAGTCAAGATGTCTATAACAGTATTTTAGTGCTAATTTTGACGTTTTTGAGTGAAACGTTAATAAAGGGTCTTTAAAATTGAGTGATTTTTTTAAATTCTTGAATAAAACACACATAATTTGCTTTGATTTAAAAAAACTTTTCATTGGTCATTGAAGTATAATGTATGACATTTAAACACAAAAAAAAACAAAATCACTTGTTCTTTTATTTTTGAACACAAAAAACAATATCACTTTTTCTTTTATTTGACATTTTGGGATTGAAAAATCAAACAATTCAATAACTCGAAATATAAAGAGAGAGTAATCAACCGTTAATTTGTCAAACCTTTCGAGCGCACGGAAGGTGACGAACTGACGCTGTTTACATAAAGATGATGCAATCGATTACGTCATATTAGTAAAGGTTCACGCAACAATTAAACCGCACACATTATTTTATAATTTTGGTCTCCGTCGTAAGTCCAAATGGTCGTAAGTCGAGGTGGTCGTAAGTCGAGAACTGACTGTATTTGAAATCATTTAATATTTTATATTACCTTACAGGCTACATTTTGTAATAGTGTTTTAGTGCAACATATAGTATACATTTTTACAAAAGTTTTTTATAAGTCCTAAAATGTTGAACTGTTTTATACATGTTTGTGTTTGTACTTGTTATGTTTGGTCCTTGTACGAATTAAGTAAATATGTTATGTGCAAAGGACCTGAAAAAAAAAATGGAGTTTAAATGGACTTTAATATAACGGGATAACCTTACCGGTTTTAAAGTTTTCACCTCATCATCCGGGGGACACAAACAAGAATTATGACGATCCCCTGATGAAATGAAAATCTTAAAATCGCTAGAGTTTTACCGTTATATCAAGTGGAATAGTGTTTGACTAATTAAATTTTAATAAACCTCCACAGTGTTAACGCTTTCTTCTTCTTCTTCTCCCTAGCTCCATCCCAACTCACTGTCTGCGAAGACTGTTGGGGTCAGCTCTCCTCGTCCTCAGGTTGTATGCTCTTCTGTCCCGGACTACGTCCCCCAGGCCGTGCCTCTGCATCAGGTTATCTTTTTGCACCATCCATGAATTATTTGGTCTTCCTCTGGTTGTTATTCAAGGAAGATCCATGGAGATTGCCTGGTTCACAATGTGATCGGGTGCTCTGCGTCCAACGTGCCCATACCATCTCAATCGCTTCTCCTCCATCTTACTGTTGATGTCTGTAACACCTAGGCTTCCACGAATGCGTGAACTTTTTATTTTGTCTATTAGGAACACATCAGCGTACCATCTTAGCATGCGCATTTCAGTAGTTTCTAGTTGCTTGGAGTAAGAGTTATACATCGTCCAGCATTCGGAGACATAGAGGAGTGCGGGTCTGACAATCGTTTGTTATACTTTTCCTTTTAACTTTACTGGCATTTTCAGATCACATAAAACTCCCGTCATTGATGTAAACTTCATCCATCCCACACTTATTATATGTGTTACATCTGCTGCACATCCTCCATCGCTATGGATGAGTGACCCAAGATACTTAAAGGAGTCACAATTTTGTAATGTTTCTCCATCCATTTGCATTACGGGAGTGACAGCATTTACGCTTAGACTTTAAATAATATAAATAAAGTTATTTAACATATACTAAGTATTTTGTTAAACACAAAAGCATCTTAGTTGATAAATAATTTATTGGAAAACTTATACCACTTTACTGTTTACTCAGTAAATGTATTTACTTATGGGAACATGTTTTTCCCAACTACCATGTCAACAAAATGTCACTACATAAGCTACCTACAGAATAAACAAAGATATTCAAGAATCCCGATGTGACTTTGTTGCACTCGGAAAACGATAATACATGAAAAACACTCTCAAAATCGAATTAGCTCCACCAAACGTACGAAACTTACTAAGGGTGAGATATATTTTAGGTATAGCTTCGAAAACAAGCCAAATAAACTTCTTTATACGTTTATACCCAACCCCTTAAAACACAGAGGGTATTTTCAGATCCAATCAATTGGGATGCTTCACATTTTGATCTTGTATACTTACAATTTGTAACGTGTTATTTTACCCTGCTCGTTACAAATTGGACTACGGTTTCATCCCCAATGTCATAGCCGAAATGTGAAGGCATCTCAAATTATCTGTAGTTCCGTAACCACCCTCATGCCATCCCCTAGCTTGCATCTCCCTTTGTCTTCGACCCTCGTCAGTTCGAGATCAGATTTGCCATTCAATCAGAGGAGATAGCCGAATAATTTTCTTGATAACTTTATTTGTGTGACGTGTGTGTTTGGGGGTGGATAAAAGCCTTAATTATGTTTGTTTTTAATGTATGATTCCGGGAAGATGTTTTCATTAAAAAGCCTATTCATGAAACGTATTTAATATAATAAGTTAGTGCTGAGGAAAATACTTTTATTATATACACTACTATTTCATTAAACACTTTACTATTTCATTAATGCCATTAAAAATGTCAATTTCGCAAAGTAATTTTTATTTTCACAAAAAATAAAATACATTACTACCTCGAAGAGGGCCTCGGGAAAGAAGGTAGAAACTCGTGTTGCGGAAATCACGCAGTAAATTAAATAAGAAGTAATATATTGTTGAATATTCTAAAATAACATATAATCATTCTGAAAATATTAAAAAAATAGTGACTAATGTCTTTTTTATTTTGTTTTATTCCTAAAAAAAATTATAAAAAATATATTTAAAATTTTTATTTAATCATTTTATTTTTCTATCAAAATAAGTTGGTGAGGTTTTTTTCCGGAGTCAGCACGTTATTTGTGATCCGTCGTCATACGTGTTAGTTTGATAATCGCATACTAAAAAGTTACAATACCCTTGTGTATGTTACGCACACTTAATTAAGCAAGGATTTTATTTTTAATTTTTTTAGGTACCATCAAGAATTGAACTCGAAACTTTCCAGTTCTAGAGTATTTGTGTTTTATGTCGTATCATCGCTCACACTTCTTAAAATTCCATAGATATACACTAGAATCTATACCTATACCCCGCACAGATAATATTAAAGATCTGGGTGTCTTGTTCCACAGCAATCTCGCGTTTGGTCCTCACATAGAAGTTATGTGCAACTCAGCTTATAAAACTCTAGGATTTGTAATGAGAATCTCTAAGTCGTCTGAAAACCAATTGGTGTTCAAAACGTTGTTTAATTCATTGATCCGTAACACACTAGAAAGCAATGCTTGCATTTGGAGCCCGGTGGGAGCGCAGAACTCGCTCATGGTGGAGAAAGTACAAAAAAAAATATCAACGATATCTCTATATGAGAGAGTTCGGTGTCTATCCATGGCTTTATCCTACTCAGTTCCTGCTGGGCATGCTCGGGTATAACTCCTTGAGCGTAAGAAGAGATCGGCGTCTCCTGGTATACGTTGTCAAACTCGTTCGAGGAGTTGTGAGCTGTCCAGCATTACTACAAAGATTAACGTTCAATGTTCCTAACAATTACACTAGACTGCGCCGGCAAGAACTGTTCTCAATAACATACGCAAGAACGGGTCTTCCAGCCGCTATGACTGCTTCCGATATTGACATATTTCATATCACATTACCAAAAGCATAAGTAAATTTTCTTCTTAGATTGAGCGCGTTAGAAAGCACTCATCAACATACTTAAGTGACTGTGAATATATGTGTATCATATGTTTGTGTGTATATACTCGTTTGTATGCATATGCATTATTTTTTTATTTTATATAATTAAAAAAATCATTTCTATGTAATTTTTCTTCGTTTTTAATGTCTTGTATTTTTCAAAGTAATTGGGCTAAGCGTGTTTTGAAAAAATAAATAAATAATGCAAAGCGATCAATAATCTCACATTTCTACAGATACCCAATAAACATAACAAATTTGAACTCCTTAAAAGTGATCCCTTAGGATATTGAGATATAGGAAAGAATAAACAAGATGGCAGTTTGTTTCCAAATGCATCGCAATGGGGGCTCCCCTTCAATAAACTTCTTTGCGATTTATAACCATAGACAATTTCGGGGGATATCTCTTATTTATCATGTCAAAGCTTGCCATAACGTCTATGGTCCATGTTTGATAAATTGATTAGATAAAGGAAGCGCTGGAGTGGAAAAGGAAAACATATAAATATAAAATACAAAAGAAGCGGCAAATATAAAGATACGAATGAAACTAAAAGCATGAGAGAGTGGACATCTTGATAAAATCACTAGTTTTTAAAAATGAAAGTTTTTTCTTAAAATATATTTTCTATGAACATCACATTTTTAGTGCTACCATTTAAAAAATAAAAGTAAATAACTTTATTCCATTTATAATATCCTAACACACATCTTGGGCTACTGCCATGTCCATACATCTCGTCACGCATACCCTCCTATCCCATCAGGCCTGAACAAATATAACATTCTATTTTTTTTTACTTGCAATTTTTTCATTGGACCAAGTATTTGACGCAATAAGCACTTCAAAAAATGACAGCCTTTATTAAGACCCACGCGTGTGATATACGCCGGCATATTGCAAAAAATATTATACGTTAGAGCAGAATGTTTTTTTAATACACTCAGACGAACGTATTGGTCGACTGGAAAAGGCTTTAAAGATTTTTCCTCCTTCCTCTTAGATAATATAATTAATTTGTTCGTGGCATTCTGTTGTGGCGTAAATACATAGATACTCATCCAACTCACCACAAAACTAAAAGAATCATTTGAAATGTGGTGCTACAAAATATAGTTAAATATTTTCTGGGTTGACAAAGAGATCCTCAGACGCATGGAAAAATACAAAAAAGTACTCACTTGCATTAAGAGGAAAATATTGAAATACTTTGGGGAATTTTATAAGAGGAAACAAATATGAAATCATCTTGTCATATTGCAGAGGAGTATACTAGAAAAACGAATGTAGGAAGTAGAAGGAACTCACGGCTGAAGAACCTTTGAGAGTGGTTCACTGAAATATGGAGACATTCTTCAGAGTAGCCGCAGACATAATTAAAATAATCATGATACTGGCCAAACACCAACGTCGAGAGGAACGTAAAGAAAAAGATTTTTTCTAGATCTTCCTTAAGCTCAAAACGCCTCAAATCTTTTATTGCATAACACTTTTATTGTATACAGTACAATCTGACGGGTTTATGGCCACGTGGCAATCTCTTCCAATGAAACAGAAAAATGTTAAATAAACCTGATGGGAAAACCAGTCTGGAACTCTTTATACAAAACACTGGGTGACAGTGGGAATTGAAACTCGCAACCCTCATGCTGGAAGATAAGCGTCTTACCAACTAGACCCTCTACTTGAAAACATTTTTTTTAATCTTCTTTTTGTAAATGTTATCCGACAAGAACTGTTCTTAATCACATATCATACACACGAACGGGTCTTCCAGCCGCTTTGCTTGTTGGAAGAGCCTTAGATCTTTTGAACGGGATGTGCGGCAGATGCTTCAAATATTGACATATTTCATATCACATTGCCAAAAGAAAAAGATTTTTTTAATGTTAATAATGTTTGCATATTTAAATGTAATTTGGCAAAGCCTGTATTGAGAAAATAAATCAATGTACACAAAAAATACTTTCGATAAGTTTCTTTATGGAAAATATTTTCTCAGTACACCAAATCTTGATGACTATAATTTTGAGAATAACAGTTTCTTACGCAAACCTAAGAATATCTCCTTGACTAAGTAAGTCTGTTTTTCTAGTAAAACATTTTAAACGATAAAATTTATCAAAAAACAAAGAGCTGAGTTTAAACATGATGAATGTTCTAATGTTCATCACGTTCATTTGCCACGGTGAGGTCCATAAGGAGAACTAACGAACTCTGAAGATTGCTCCCATAAAAGACGTTAGCGCCACCTGCCACCGTCCTCGTGAAGTACGACAAAGTGTTTCAGGGCTCAGGGCCGTCAGGCCAGTATTTGCATTGTGTGTACAAAGGGGTTAAATTGATTCAGAAATATCTCCAGATTTAGGTAAAAAGCCAGTTTACAAGAATCCAAGACAAATGACGGGCAAGAAACAAAGATCCATCTATAGCAGACGTGGGCAAATTCGTTGGGTTAACTGCGGCTCCCAATGTATCTTATAAAAATATAGATACTTTTATTTCCCCATTATACTTGTATTTTCGCGATTTTCCTTTCTAAATGTTTTAAGTGACGAGTTTGCGCATGTATGAATGCAACTGTCAAAGACGCAAGTATTGATGTATACGTGTGTGCTGTGATTTTAATGTGTAGGGTGCGCGCGCATCTCCTGCCTCTTTATGTACGCAAACCACGCACACCGTATTCTGCGCTATTTTAATATTTTCTTATATGTGTATTTTTTATACTCAATATAGCAATTAAGATTTGTGTAGAACATGTAATAAATTTGAATTAGTGTATTTAATACTAAGCGAGAACGTGACTTTAGTGTGACTCTATATATATATATATATGAAAATCCAGAATGTGGCTCTCGTTGACCTCATGTATGCCCACCTCTGATATATAGCATACATATGGATGCTGTCTTGAAATTTTGTTTCTTCTTGTCATGTTTTCTTTTTCATACATTATAAATACACAATGTGTATATTTCTCATGTAAAATAAATTTATCTTTGCCTTCTTTAAGTATGAACGTTTTAGTCAAAAACGAGATTATTTTATTTCGCAGAACATTTTATTTTCTAGGTCTCAATAAACTCGATCTGAGGAAGAAATTAACATGAAAATATCCTTAATACTTGGTATCTTCACATAATATTTCCTACCCGATTTTCTCCAGACTGTATGTTTGTGAAATACTTACATAAAAATCATCACGTCATTTCCTTGTTGGGGAAAATAGAGATGACGGAGTGGCAAACTTTCCTGTCTCTACACACATCTTACGCCTCTTCTACATCCATACAACTACTACGATTTCTCTTTTTCTACGTTTTCTTCTTTAAAAAACTATACTCTCTTTCGTCTTTCTCTTTATTTCAAATTTTATTAACAAAATTAGATTTTATGTAATGGATAAATTTTATATCACTTTTGTTGTATAGAGGACAACCTGGTAGATTAAGTACAACGTGGTAATATAATAATCAAGCATGAAAGCTTGTTTACTTATTTTTTGGTCGATTCTGGTTAAGGGTACTGTAAATACATAACAATCGAATAAATTTGATATAAAATAAACAATCTAACTTAAAAATCTTAAAACGTTTAAGAAAAAGAATAAGTATAATAAATACATTGTATTTAGATATAGATGTTAAGAAAATTCGACCCTTAAAAACGATTTTTTTTAATATGTATAATTATAGAACCTCAATCTTATAAGCCACAATATTGAGTAAATTTGCACACACAACTTACCTATCTAAATGAAAATTTATTCACTTTGAATCCACATAAAGTTGTGTATAAAGGGTCTTTCGAATTGAGCGGTTTTTTAAATTCTATTTTTTTTATTCTTGAATAAAACACACATTTCGCTGTGATTTAAAAAAAACTTATTATCGGTCATTGAAGTACAATGTATGACATTTAAACACAAAAAATAATATTTGCAAAATGTCCACCTCTTGCAGCTTCACAGATGTCCACTATTTTGTCAACTAACTCACCAATAACGCAAATAATTTCACTCTTTAGCTCAGGAATTGATCGGAGATCATTCTTATAGACCTGGCTTTTCACGTAACCTCAGAGAAAATAGTCCAACGGTGTCAGATCACATGATCTTGGTGGCCAATTGACTGTGAACGACTCCATTTTTATAAATTATATATACTCGTATAACGCTTCTCAAATGTCAGAAGACCCAGGTAAGTTATTGACGCCATCTGTGTGTTATCTAAGAAATTTAAAAAACGCTCTATTTTAAAGACCTTTTATTTGTTGAATTTTAGATGGGAAATCAAAACACTTTTTGTAGTTATAAAGTATTAACAGAATAAGGTTTTGGTCGTCCATATTTAATTATTTAATATGAACACTGAATTCATACACTACACAACATCTAAGCCGAATATGTGAAAATCACATATCTGAAGATCTTCAGGTTTCTTTGTGGCTAGACTGCAGAAGATCTTTAAAGGTTTCTTCGTAAAGGGTCTTTTAATTTGAGCGGTTTTTTTTATTCTATATATTTTTAAATTCTTAAATAAAACACACAATTTGCTTTGATTCCCAAAAACTTTTTATTGGTCATTGAAGTTTAGTGTATGACATTTAAACACAAAAACAATATTTGCCAAATATCCACCTCTTGCAGCTCCACAGATGTCCACTCTTTTGTCAAAAATTTTGGCTTAATTGCGGTTCTAACTCATAAATATCGCGAATAATTTCGTTCTTCATCTCTGCAATTGATTGTAGGTCATTTTTATAGACCTGGTTTTTCACGTAACTCCAGAAAAAAATGTCTAGTGGTGTCAGATCACATGGTCCTGGTTGCCAATTAACATCACCAACACATAAAATAATTCAACAATTTGAACGCGTTGTTGTATTGTATACGACTCAATTTTTATAAACGTCATACATTACACTTCTCAAATGTCACAAGACCCAGGCAAGTTTGCGACGCCATCTGTGTTTTATCCAAGAATAAAAAAAACGCTCAATTTAAAAGGCTCTTTAGTTCGATTGTAGTATTCTTATAAAATATATTTTTCTAAACATATGGCGATGCGAGTAAGTACCTAATCGAATGGCCGCAGCCACTACTATTATATCGTTACACTCAAATTATGTACATTTTTTGGTATATTTTAAATCTGTCAATAATACTAGGTTCGAATCCCAGGCTGGAGTATTCTTGAGGAAAGCCTGCGCTCTAAACGGCGCTTTATGTATTTATTTTTTATTTTTCTCAAAGCTTTATCCTATTTAATTGTAATGTTTTGAATAAAATACTTTTAATTTAGGAGGTCACATTATTAGGCTGAAATATATATATATATATATATATATATATATATATATATATATATATATATATATATATATATATATATATATATATATATATATATATATATATATATATATATATATATATATATATATATATATACATATATATATATATATATATATATATATATATATATATATATATATATATATATATATATATATATATATATATATATATATATATATATATATATATATATATATATATATATATATATATATATATATATATATATATATATATATATATATATATATATATATATATATATATATATATATATATATATATATATATATATATATAAACTTGTTAGAAAGTAAAACGGATTGATAATAAAATACTTTTCTAGGTTCAGCATTTTTGGAGGTCGTACATATATACGGTATTGCTTCTAGCACCGGCCCTGCCGATTTGGCAAGCCTCTTTGTCTGGGATGCACAAGTGAGGGCTCTTTTTACCAGCAAGAAGTTGTCAGCAATAAATGTGATTTATGACGTGGTCACGAATCACAACTGACAAAGTATCCTCAAAATGCTCTAATGTAATGAAAATTTTCCACATCCTTGTTTTAAGGATTTCTTTAGTTTCATTATTTATTTTATTTTCTCTAAAATATAATTTAAATAATCAATATTTTTTCTTCTATATTTTAAAGAAAAAAATCCAAAAGAATACTTAAACATCTTCCAAAATATAATTCAATTGATCCAACTACGCTTTTCTTGGTATTCTTCTACAACGTCGCCCACATCTTTTTGCATTATATACTAGTACAATATATTATTTGTTGTATTAGACTTTGTTCATTTATTCGTTAAACATGTCCAAACCATTATTTATCTTATTCAATACATAAGCTCTAAATTCACATTTATTTCTCGCCGCTTTATTTATTATTGTGTCATACACTGCCACCCCATGTATTTGTGGCGGTCACACACTCGGAACACTGTGGGCATTCATACATACGGTCAATGACCGATGAAATGCCCTTCGCATTCCTCGACAAATCTAAATAAACAAGTCCGAAGTTCACACGCCGGCCATTCAACCCATAGCCGAGCGGACCGCATTCCA